>JACXGJ010001702.1:0-16557 GCA_016801105.1 Esox niger
GTTAGGGGGAGAGTTAGGGGTGTCCTCGAGGGTTAGGGGGAGAGTTAGGGGTGTCCTCGAGGGTTAGGGGGAGAGTTAGGGGTGTCCTCGGGGGTTAGGGGGAGAGTTAGGGGTGTCCTCGGGGGTTTGGGGGAGAGTTAGGGGTGTCCTCGGGGGTTAGGGGGAGAGTTAGGACATAGTAATGCACATGTAACTGAAAGTGAAAGGGACTCGCAGGTAATTCCATGTTTTCATCTCTGTTTAATATATGCCATTTCCAAGGAGGAGGGCAGAGGCCAGGGCTTTACGGAGGGTTCCTACCAGGGCCGCCAGCTATTCCGCTGTGAGGACGAGTGTGGGGTGTTTGTGGCCTTGGACAAGCTGGAGCTGTGGGACGATGATGAGGAGGAGCTGGAACAGTTGGAGGTGGACCATGTCACCCTGGAGGAGGACGAGGGGGACTTCCCGCCACTAGAGTTAAACTCCAGAGTCCTTGTTCAGACCAGGGAGGGGCCAGAGAGAGGAACCATCATCTTCTGTGACCTGCTGCCAGGGAATGAGAGTCTGGGATATTATGTGGGAGTGGACATGGTAAGGGTTCAGGCACTGGTCCCATACCGTGGCATCTTTAACCTCTCCTTTCTGCTCCATTGTGTGTGCTATAGCAATGGATCTCAACTCCAGGCCTTAGGACCCTAAATACTGCTGGTTTTCATTCTAGCCCTCTAAATATTGACTAATTTAGACCTGGAACACCAGTTGAATGCAATGAACTCTCAGGTAGGATAGAAAACAATCATTAGCCTGGGTCCCCAGGCTCAGAGTTGAGAACCCCAGTGCTATAGAACGACAGAGTGAAGATTACCTTCTCTGCTTCACTTGGTGAAGCTGAAATGTACATCCTAAATATAATATGAAAATTCTACATTATGGCAAAGGCATTCATGACATCTCAAAGTGATAGCCTTGTTAAAATGAAGGCTGCGAGGTTGTTCTTTGGCTTGTGTGGTTTGTCTTTTGAGAAAATAAATGTTTTATTTAGCAGTTCCCCAACCAGCTTCTGGTGTCAGTGTTTAGATTTGCCAGTAAAATTCATTGGATGTTATGGAAGAGGAACACACATTATTGTTCGGTCTTTGAGGAAGTGAGCCCACTAAGTCTACTCACACACAAGGGCAGTAGTCACACTGGAGCTTAGAAGTGAGGTAGAGACGCAGACGTCCTGTTCCCAATGTAGTGTACTACTTTGATTAAGGCCAGTAGGCCTGTGGTGAAATGCAGTGTGCAATGTAGGGTGTATAGTGCCATTTAGAACTCAGTCTCACCACTGGGCTTTATGACCAGTAGCTTGGCACAGGGCCAGTGGGTTGGCCGACTAACAGAGGAGAGCCCACTGGTCTGTCCACTCTGCTCTGTTCTGCTGTCCAGCCTCGCCCAGCACGCAGAGAGCATCAACAAGACTCTGACAGGCCATAAACAAAACAACTTATTGTCAGGCTGTATTTGTTTTTGTTTTTTATCTTTTAACTGACAATGGGGCCAACCTTCTAAATGTACATGGACTAGTGGAGGGGAGCGCCCAGTACTAGAGAAATTTGACCCCCATGTCATGTGGCGTTGGAATAGGCACCTCTGTTTTGAAAACGTGGGGAGATATAGGCTGTTTGAGAATCTACATTAGAGAGACGAGTTCTAGTTCAAGGGCAGAGGCCCGTTACTGGGTCGAGTGTATAGTCTTCTAGACTGAGAGGACCGGTACTAGTAATGAGAGGGCTGCTGGGAAGACTGGGATTATGAGAACTGGTTCTGGGAGATGAGGAACAACCACAGGACTAATAGGTCGCTGCTTCCGGCTCTTCCAGGACAATCCTATTGGAGACTGGGACGGTGTTATCGACGGGAAGCTGCTGTGTAATTTCGCCAGTCTTGAGCACACACGTCTCGTCCCCATCTGTGACGTAATGCCAGGTGAGTCGATTGGTCTGCTAGGCTGTCCGCCCCTCTCTGTTTCAGAGGACAATTCGCAAGTTTCATCAGGTGCATGAAAAATTTTAATGAGGATTATAATAGTAGGCTTTATAGTAGGCTTTTTAATTCTATAAATTAACTGAAGTTTGAGTGTTCTTTACTAGCTGTATCTAGACTGTTCTGCGTGCACTATTTCTGGTGGGCGAGCAGCACTGCTCTATGAGTGTGTGTTTGTGTTTTACTGGCAGCAGTAACAGAGGGTCTTTTGTCTGATGGCTTTGCTTGTTTTTGAAAGTCAAGTGAGATGCTGCTCCTCTCAGCCATTGGTTCTATTGATTTGTGTGCCGTCTCACTCCTACACCCCCACAGGTTTAGAAGCTTTGGTGTGTGTGCGTGTGTATGCGTGTGTGCGTGCGTGTTTAGGGTGGGTTTATTTATACATATTTATTTAATTGAACTTTACTTGAAAGGCAATGGTATTAATTGACAGTATGCATTTGATTGCGCATAACTCTCCTACAGATTTAGAGCTTAAACACTGTTTTCCCCACAAATATGAAGCTCTTTCTACTACGACCAGGCACCACAGCCACCAGTGATTTCAGCTTTTTTTAATGTTGTAGCCTTGTACTGCTGTGGTGCTGTGCCTGGGTTTACTGTATACCTGACATAACCAACAACTGCAACAAGATGCACTGTTAAGCATGGTAGAGCTTCCTTTTACCCCTGGGGTTTATGTATATCAGTGTTGTAGTACCCAGTTTTTACACTGGACTGTGTTTCCAGAGTACTCCATGCAGGACCAGAGGCTGCAAAAGCATAGTTTTGCCCCCAGAGGCACCAGCAGCGACAAGTCATCCTCTGGCCAAAGTAAACCAAAGACCAAAGGTAATGCTGCTGGCTGCAACAAGTGCATGTACTAACAACAAGTACGTTTAGGGAAATTAATGGATTCCTCGTGTGAATGTCTAATCTGGATACTAGACCTTATATGAATGGTGTGTAGTGGTGTGACTTACCGAATGCTTGTGTGATGCTTGCATGGTTCCTGACCTGCTTTGTACTTAGGATCTGAATACCTGCCCCCCCCTCCTATTTCTCTCTCTGTCTTCTCTTCCCAACTATCCTGCTGTCGGTGATGACAGTGTCTGCTTTGAAAACCAAGCCAACACATACTGCTTATTTTTCTGTTTCTCTATTGACTTGTTATTCCCAGGCTTAGGTCTTCAATGTGGGAGTAGAAGCAAGTCAGAGTTTTATTATACTTTAAATGGCAGCTCTGTTGACCACCCAGTCCAGGCCAAATCCAAAAGCACATGGTACATTGATGAAGGTAAACCACCAGCAAGATACAGCAGACTGAGACTCCCATCTGTCTTGATAGCAGGGTCCTGTTAATGCATGGTGGTTGCGCTACACGTTTTTTCCCAGTCAGTCAATGAATTAAGAATCATTTTAGTCTTTAAGTACTTCTTTCTATTTGAAATCTTAATACAATCATTTTGATTCAGTAGCTTGGTATCAAGACTCTTCACTGAGTCCTTTTCGATCACTCCCCTGTACTGTGACGTCCACCTGCATGGTGTAATTGGTGTGGCATGGTCTTGGTAAGATCACAACAAGGCTTTTAATAATGCTCTGCAGAGACTTAATGATTGGGGGTTCTTGAATGATGTCTTATTAGTAAGAAATCAATATGTAAATAATGGTGTTCATACTTTTATAGTATGTGTAGTGCTGGGGGCTGGAGCTACATTAAGGTGTCAACTATTTTAGTGTCATGTTGATGCTAGAGGCATGGTGAATCAGTTAGTTTGTATTAATCAATGAAAGCACTTCTATTTTAAGTAGATTTTAGATGATTAATGAGGCTACAATGGAATCCATTAATTACCATTTATCTGTGTTGTCTTTAGTCATGACGGTGTTTTCTTGTACCTACTGTACAAATACAGTGCCCCCCAGAAATATTGGCACCCAAGGTAAATGTAAACAAAAAAGACTGAAAATCCTGGGTACCGATATTTCTGGAGTACACTGTACCTAATGAACCCGTTTGTTTTTCTTTCCAAAGAACTGTGGGTTGACTTTCCTCAGCATGAAAATATTTTTGAGTTTGGATATACCTACTCATTAAAGGGAATTTCTTTCTTTTTACTATTTTCCACATTGTAGAATAATAGTGAACATCAAAACTCAAAGTGTTAATCAAATCAAAATAAATGTATATTACAGATTCTTCAAAGTAATGAGGCTTGATGACATCTTTGGACGTGTCACCTAGTGTGCTTTTTCAACAGTCCCGAAGGAGTTCCCACATATGCTTGAGCACTTGTTGGAAGGAAAACTCATTCCAAACTATATCAATTGGGTTGAGGTCAGGGGATTTTGGAGTCCAGATCATCTGATTTGGCACTATCACTCCCCGTCTTGGTCAGTGAGAATTGAAAAACAAATTATAGTCCCACAAAGTGCAAACCTCATTGGATTGTGTGTTGCTGCAAAATGATGTGGGAGCCATGCTGGTTGTGTTTCTTGAATTGTAAATAATGGCGCTTTTTCCCCGCATAGTACCAGCTCAACTCTACCCGCCTTGCCTCTACGCGCATAGGGAGCTTCTCCACTGATTTGTACCAGCTCGACTCAGCTAAACACCCCTCTCCTCGGTTCGTTTTCCACCGCAGATCGTACCCTGTACCCACCCAATGTAACATCACAGGAAAACTGCCGCGACGCCACCTCCGGCATTTGCCAACTAACATAAACCCAGCAGTGAACAGAAAAATCTATTGAAAAAACACCATACATTTTCTTTAAAATTGACAAGCTTTGAACATAAAGTGTCAAATCAAAAGTAAAATAAAGCTGGATAAAATGATCAAAGACCCTGTTTGAAAATGAGTGAAATAGTAGAATATAATTATTGCCCTGCATTATAAAAGATGACAACTGCAATGTTCTGTTAGATTTAAGTGTATACACCTAACACCTCAACGCCAAAACATTTAAAACATACATAACACCTCCATCTTGATTAAAAAGGTATAAATAATTGCTTTATTAATTACAGGCTATAAAACCACACAGACTGACTCAGCAGCCTACTGTACCCAAGGTAGCGTTTATACCAGTCGTAGCGAGGAAGCACCCATGAGCAATAACTTTTGTCTTAATACATTGCAAACTGCAGAAATGGTTAGAAAGCTTGGCAGGCTGCTTCTGTTTGGCTTGACATTACTACTTTGACCAGTGCAATGTATTCTAGGTAGCCTACAGGGAAAAACCCAGAGGAAGAAGACAAGGTCCTTTTGTAGGCTCCAAAATCAGCGCGTCTTTGTGGGTCTCATGGGGATAACAAGTTGATTTTAACGCCAGTGCATATCTCCAAACGGAGAGGAGTACAATCGCTTAAATTAAGTGTCTGGTCCTATGTACTGGTACTGAAATTTACCCATTTCAATGCACAGGCTCCTGGGACAGACCTGCAAAGTCGCGTTGTTCTCTTGTCATTCAACTATTCTCTGTCACTGGACGGCTAACGGCAGAGCAACTTGTTTTGCTTTGCTGCACGCTTCGAGTCACTCTTGTCCAATCAGACATCTTCTGTGTTTTCATGACACTTTTTGATAACGCCTCAGCTTGCTTGGGACCTCTATGGAGTAGGTACTATAAATAGTATTTGGTACCAGGTACTATCCTAACATTTGGCCAGTGGAATGCAGCACATGCAAGGCGTGTAGAGCCGAGTTCAGCTGGATTATTTGTTAGAAAAGTGTCATAAGTCACCTGCAATGTCACCCCCACCACATCACACCTGCTCATCCCTGTTTCATGTGGGAAACACATGTAGATAGTTTTATACCCACTGTACACCTTACAGAGACAGGAACCAAACATTTCTTTTTTACTCAACAGACCAGAGGGCAGATTTCCATACGATGTCCATTTCCTGTGTTTCTTGGCCCAAGCAAGTCTCCTCTTACTGGTGTCCTTCAGTTGTTTTTTTGCATCAATTTGACCATAAAGGCCTGATTCACATAGTCTTCTCTGAACCGGTGATTTATCTGTTACTTGTAAAATGTTTATTTGCCCTGAAATCTGAGGTGCAGTTAATTGCTGATTTCTAAGGCTGGTTACGATATAGAACATATTCTCTGCAGCAGAGGTAACTCTGGGTCTTCCTTTTCTGTGGTGGTCCTCAACAGAGCCTGTTTCATCATGGTGTTTTTAAAACTGCACTTGAAGAAACCTTGAAAGTTCTTGATATTTTTGAATGACCTTCATGTCCTTAAGTAAAGATGGACTGTCATTTCTCTTTACTTATTGGAGCAGTTCTTGCCATAATATGGACTACTGCAGCGCAGACATAATGATGGTCTTCTGAATTTCAACCTTTCCTTTTAACAACACAACTGATTGGTGCAAATGTGTAAATGTGGCAAGAAATTACTAAATAACAAGGCACTCCTGCAAATTGAAATCCATTTCAAGTGATTCCCTCATGAACCTGGTTCAGAGAATGCCAAGTCTAAGGGTGGCTACTATAATCTACAATATGAAATGTTTTTCGATATGTATTTTTATCATTTTTGGTTCCTACATGATTCAGTATGGGTCATTTCATAGTTATGATGTCTTCACTATTATTCTACAAAAATGAAGAAATACCCTTGAATATGGAGGTGTGTTCAAACTTACGACTTGCACTGCGTATGAAGCGAACTAAATTCTAATGTTGCACTGACGTCTCTCCAATGTAGCTCCAGTCTAGCACTGTAGTTGTCCTCAAAGCTTTAGTAAAAGCCTTCAGTACTGGTTGTATGTGCTTATTTCCTTGGTTTCATTGTTGATCGTGTGGGGTTTGCCCAAGGGCCGGCATTGTACAATCATCTGTGGTGATCATATTTCATAGACCATGATGGTGATTGAATGTTCATTGACATGTGAAGCATTTAACATTTAACAATTCTTTAAAGAAACCTTCCAGGATGTTTTGCACTTAAAAATTGAAGGACTTTTGAAAACGGCTATCACGTGTGTACTTCAAAAGCTCTGGGTCTTGTGTCCAAAATACATTAAGTTATGGATGCTGTGAGAAATCCCCTTGTTTTTTACTACATCATTCTTGTCAAGTGAAGTGTATGTTTTGGTCGCCCACAAGACAGATTTTTTTAAGTGATCATTAGCTGCATGAAGCAACTATGCTAGTTTTGGTGATTCCCTTCTTTTTTTAAATTTTTTTTATTCAATTGTATATTGTATTGTAACACTCAGGGTTTCAAATATTTTATTACCCTAGGCATTTCAAGTTACATTTTCGTTGATTAATCTATGTTCCAATGGTAGTTATCTAATCATAGATGGGACAGTAGTCCTTACATTAATTCAGCAATTTTATTTGGTTTTATAATTATGTATGAAATTAATGTCATGTTTTAATTAAAATATACAATAATTTCTTGGTGTGGTGTGACCAAATCATGTGCCGTTGCCACCAACTGAAAAACTTGGGGCCACCAATGGAATTTTTTCTGTGGCCCTGAGTAACAATTTACTATAATAATAAGTAATTTCAGAGTGTTTTTGTATTTTTTATTTTTGCTTTTGTATGTACAATGGGGCAAAAAAAGTATTTAGTCAGCTGCCAATTGTGCAAGTTCTCCCACTTAAAAAGATGAGAGGGACCTGAAATTTTCATCATAGGCACACTTCAACTATGAGACATAATGAGAAAAAGAAAATCCATTAAATCACATTGTAGGATTTCTAATGAACTTATTGGTAAATTATGGCGGAAAATAAGTATTTGGTCATTAACAAAAGTTCATCTCAATACTTGGTTATATACCCTTTGTTGGCAATGACAGAGTTCAAACATTTTCTGTAAGTCTTCAAAAGGTTTTCACACACTGTTGCTGGTATTTAGGCACATTCCTCCATGCAGATCTCCTCTAGAGCAGTGATGTTTTGGGGCTGTCGCTGGGCAACACGGACTTTCAACTCACGATATATGGCCCCATTCATTCTTTACTTTACACCGATCAGTCATCCTGGTCCCTTTGCTGAAAAACAGCCCCAAAGCATGATGTTTCCACCCCCATGCTTCACAGTAGGTGTGGTGTTCTGTGGATGAAACTCAGCATTCTTTCTCCTCCAAACACGACAAGTTGAGTTTTTATATTTTGGTTTCATCTGACCATATGACATTCTCCCAATCCTCTTCTGAATCATCCAAATGCTCTCTAGCAAATCTCAGACGGGCCTGGACATGTACTGGCTTAAGCAGGGGAACACGTCTGGCACTGCAGGATTTGAGTCCCTGGCGGCGTAGTGTGTTACTGATGGTAGCCTTTGTTACTTTGGTCCCAGCTCTCTGCAGGTCATTCACTAGGTCCCCCCATATGGTTCTGGGATGTTTGCTCACCGTTCTTGTGATCATTTTGACCCCTCTGGGTGAGATCTTGCATCGAGCCCCGGATCGAGGGAGATTCAGTGATCTTGTATGTCTTCCATTTTCTTAGAATTGCTCCCACAGTTGATTTCTTCACACCAAGCTGCTTACCTATTGCAGATTCAGTCTTCCCAGCCTGGTACAGGTCTACAATTTTGTTTCTGGTGTCCTTTGACTGCTCTTTGGTCTTGGCCATAGTGGAGTTTGGAGTGTGACTGTTTGAGGTTGTGGACAGGTGTCTTTCATACTGATAACAAGTTGAAACAGGTGCTATTAATACAGATAACGAGTGGAGGACAGAGGAGCCTCTTAAAGAAGAAGTTACAGGTCTGTGAGAGCCAGAAATCTTGCTTGTTTATAGGTGACCACATATTTATTTTACAGAGGTATTTACCAATAAATTCATTAGAAATCCTACGATGTGATTCTCTGGATTATTTTTTCTCATTTTGTCTCTCATAGTTGAAGTGTACCTATGATTAAAATTACAGGCCTCTCTCATCTTTTTAAGTGAGAGAACTTGCACAATTGGTGGCTGACTAAATACTTTTTTGCCCCAATGTATGTTACTGAGGATTGAGTTCACAGAAATAGCTTACTTGTGCCTGCATAATAGCCTCAACATAATGCTGTGACAATGACCTAATACCAACAATTTACTTTCTGGTTTGATGAAAGGCATTTTTATAAATTACTAAATGTTGGGCAATTTGTGATACCAGGCACACTAACAATTGCAGTGGACATGTGGAGACCAAGTGTGAAAGATTCCTTTGTCATGCAGACTGTGTGCATGTCCCTCATGTAAGTCATTGTAATCGTGGTGATGACATATCTATGTTGCAGAGATGGGGGCCATTCTGTCACAGATGCTCGCTGTGTTTCGAATGCTGCTTTATCACCTATTATTATTTTTATTTTTTCATCACAGCCTTCCCACTTTCCGTATGATCGGGTCCATCACATTCACATTTGGTGTATTTATGTATTATTTTACATTGGTTTTCTTATGACTCATCTCTCAATTCTTCTGTTGCTGTCTCCATGTGGAGATTGTTGCTCTGTGAAACACATGTACATTTTTCAACTCGAATAGGAGGTAAATAAAAACAACTTTGCCTGTAGTGTATGTATTAGCACCTTATAGTCAGTGTTTAAAAGCCAGTTTTACATTTGTTTTGATAATACTGATATATGACTCCCTATTCAGAACTTTGGTAAATGTCCATTTAAAAAGCTGAATTAATATCTGATGACTCCACATTGCGACAAGGTCTGTCAGTATTAAATCTGCTGCAGTGAGAATTGATTCTGTTGTTTTCCTCTGCAGTTGGGGAGGACCCTGCCAAGTCCCTCACAGACACACCCCCTGACTTCAATGAAGCCACTCCTCCTGCCAGGGCCCCGCCCTCTGCCTCCTTGTCAAATGACAACAAGTTCCACTCCTTGCCCTTCAGCCTGAGTCGTAAGACAGGGCCCAATGGCAGCATGAGCCATGGACCCCTCTCCCTCTCTGTCCAGTCAGTGATGGGGGAACAGATGCAGATGCCTGAGCCCCCATCTCCCACCCCTACCTCCCCTCGTCCGCCCTCTCCTCCCAGTTCCCGTGGGGGTGGGGGTGTGCCTGGTTTGGAAGTGGGATCCCTAGTGGAGGTGAAGGAGAACCCTCCCCTGTGTGGGGTCATCCGTTGGGTGGGGCTACCCCCAGGACTACTGGAGCCACTGGCTGGCCTGGAGCTGGTGAGACATGGTCACACCGACAGGCAATGTTATCTATGTAGCCTCTCAGACTTGAATGTTTTGAGTTGTGTTTTTCCCAAATAGCGTTCTCATTAATATACGGTGCTGGCTAATATGAAATGTTTATTACAAAAGGAATCTGAAAAACATTTGATTACCATGGTAGAGGGAAAATTATTAGACCACACAATCGTACACTGGACGCATGTGATGACTCTTGTCTCTTACTGGTCATCAACCATCAGTGAATTCACTCACCTATGATTTGTTTTTAAAAATATGAACGCTATGCTGTCTGGAGTTAGAGCAAGCCTACCTGTTACTGTTCAGCGTTTGAAATCTTGTTTTATAGTGTTTCACAAGGCAATTCAGAGAAAAAGATCTTAACTTGAGTATACTTAGAAGGAAGTCATGAGTGCATTTAGGTGTATGTTCTACACAATATACAAATATAGACTATTTATGTTCGTATGTACCCAGGGTGTGATGTAATGTTATTGGACTCTGGCTTGTTTCTATGACCTCAACAGAGTGTTTACAAATCCCCAATGTCTCATCTTTGTAAATAGACCGTCTTCTTAATTTACATCATTCTCCAAATTCAGACTACAACAAAAATGTTCTACGGTTATCCAGCTAACGACAATGCATACAGTGTATCGTATGATATGAGTCGGCCAACTGCGCCGATATGCTCATGGTGGCCTTGTCGTCTTTCTGCTCTGTCAGGAGGAGGAGTGTGTTGGCTGTACGGACGGAACCTTTAAAGGTACACGCTACTTCAGCTGCGCACCCAAGAAGGCTCTGTTTGTGAAGCTGAAGTGCTGTCGACCAGATTCCCGTTTTCCCTCGTTACACCATTCCTCAAACCCCATAGAACGATGCAACTCCATCGGTGAGTTAGTGGTGTCACCTGCCGGTCCTATGCTGAATTCTTAACGGACCCCTAATCACCTTGCCAGTTTGGTAGATCTGAGAGGGTCGGACAGGTGAAAGTAATGAAGGCGAATACTCAGCTAGCTGAGCAGCGTCGCCCAGGAGCTTGAACTCTAAAATATTTGTGTTTTTGCTCTGTTCAGCTTTTGGGGGTTATCTGAGTGAGGTGGTGCATGAGAACACTCCTCCACGCACTGAGAATGATGGTCTGGATGTCATGGTGGGCAAGAAGAAAGGCATTCAGGGTCACTACAACTCCTGCTACCTGGACTCCACACTCTTCTGGTCTGTGCATTTAAACACCTTTATTAAAAAGCCGATTACTACATGACCTTGATAGGTTTCATTGTGTTTGTTTTTTTGGAAGATTCTTATTTTTTCTGTATTTTCCTCCTCTATGTCCATATCTTCAGTCTGTTCTCCTTCAGCTCCGTTCTGGACACAGTTCTTCTGAGGCCGAGGTCCAAGACTGATGTGGAATATTACAGAGAGACGCAGGAGCTGCTACGCACTGAGATTGTCAATCCCCTGCGCATGTATGTGGCAAACACTTTTTTAATATATTCACTATGTGTGACAGAAACTGTTTCCACAATTGCTTAGTTTTGCATAACATGTAATTTGATACCAACATGAAACAGCCCACTACATCCTACTATGGGCTTGGTCCTGGTCAATCCCTGACTCAGAGATGAGATGTGGTTGCAAGTGGTAGTGCTTGAAATAGAAAATCCCAGTGCCCCAGGGCAGTAATGGGGTGAATGTTCTACATATGGTGCTGTCTTAAATGGGTATTCTGTCTCTCTACTGCCAGTAAAATTACATGGCACCAAAGGCACCTGGCTACATTTCAATCTGGCGCTCATACCATCATGGCCACTTATTTATCTCAAGCTTCCAATTGGCTCAGTACTCCCCTATTATTTTTCCTGTAACTCAAAGTATTTGTAAGGACTCTAACTACATGTGCAATTTGACTAATGAATGTCGCCACTTTGCCTAGATAATGATAATTTTGTCTGTTTCTTTGGCTCTAAAATGTTTTGTTTTACTAAGTGAATGTCTGTCAACATTGCAATAGTGCTCAACGTGTAGCAGTATGCATATGTTTGTGTCTGTCTTGTAGACATGGTTATGTATGTGCCACTAAAGTGATGAAGCTTAGAAGAATACTGGAGAAAGTAGAGGCTGCGTCTGGGTTCACCTCAGAAGAGAAAGGTGTGTATGTTCCTCATGAATATATAAACTGCATACTTTTTTGTCAGAAATGTTAACTTCTAAATGTTTGCCTCTGGCCTCTCAGACCCTGAAGAGTTCCTTAATATCCTGTTTCATCACATTCTGAGGGTGGACCCTTTACTCAAGCTAAGGTCAGTCATTGAAAACACAACCAGGAACATATCTTTCTCTTATCTGCTTTCAACTAAAGCTTCAATGCTTTTTACGACCCTATTCCAAAATTTTGGAATGCTGTGTACAATGTAAATAAAAGCAGATGTGCAAATCATTTAAGGTCTATATTTAATATTAAATTGTACAATCTGTGATGGTGGTTCCCCTGTTCAAATGGTGGGGACAGAGGGTGTGTTCCAATTACAGGGGCGTCACACTTCTCAGTCTCCCTGCGAAACGACCAGCTCTTTACTCTTGCAAGGATCTTGGAGGGGGCCTGGGAATATGCCCATCCAGTCTACATGTGTTTTGTGGATCTGGGGTAGGCGTATGATCGGGTCCCCCGGGAGATACCGTGGGAGGAGTATGGGGTGAGGAGGTCCCTTCTCAGGGCTATCCAATCCCTTTATGTCCAAAATGAGAGTTCGGGTTCTCTGTATTAAGTCGGACTCGTTCCAGGTGGAGATTGGCGTCCGTCAGGGCTGTGCTTTGTCACCAATCCTGTTTGTAACGTTCATGGACTGGATATTGAGGCGTAGTCAGGGTGGGGAGGGGTTGCGGTTCGGTGGACTGGGGATCTCATTGCTGCTTTTTGCAGATGGCCTCATCGCTCTGTGACCTTCAGCACTTACTGGACCTGGTTGGGATGAGGATTAGCACCTCTCAATCTGAAGCCATGGTTTTCAGCAGGAAACCGATGGAGTGCCTCCTCCGGGTAGGGAATGAGGCGTTACCCCAAATCCAAGTTCAAGTATCTCGGGGTCTTCGGGAGTGAGGCGACAATGGAGCAGGAGATTGGCCAGAGAATCGGAGCAGAGGGTCGGTATTGCATTCGCTTTACCGCATCGTTGTGACAAAAAGAGATCTAAGCCGGAAGTCAAAGCTCTCGATATACTGGTTGGTTTTTGTTCCTACCCTCACCTATGGTCATGACCGACAGAACTAGATCGCAGG
This sequence comes from Esox niger, assembly GCA_016801105.1. Lineage (NCBI taxonomy): Eukaryota > Metazoa > Chordata > Actinopteri > Esociformes > Esocidae > Esox > Esox niger. Next base: position 13,421 of record JACXGJ010001702.1, read on the forward strand.
TACGAGCAGCTGAAATGAGTTTTCTCAGAAGGGTGGCGGGCGTCTCTCTTAGAGATGGGTTGAGAATCTCAGTCATCTGTGAGGAACTCGGAATAGAGCTGCTGCTCCTTAGCATCGAAAGGAGCCAGTTGAGGTGGTTCAGGCATCTGGTAAGGTAGACCCAGGACTAGGTGGAGCGATTATATTTTGACACTGGCCTGGGAACGCCCTGGGATCCCCCAGTCAGAGTTGGCATATGTAGTTCAGGAAAGGGAAGTTTGGGGTCCCCTGCTGGAGCGACTGCACCTGTGACCAGATACCAGAAAAGCGACTGGAGATGAGACAAGACAACATATAAACATTTGAATCCGAGAAATGTTTTTGTTTTTGGAAAATGATATGATAGTTATGCCCATTTTGAATTCAATGCTGCTCATCAGTTCAAGATCTCTGTCATGTTTCTTGTTTCATAATGTGCCAAATGTTTTCAATAGGTGACAGCTCTGGCCTGGAGGCAGGCCAGTTTAGCACCCACTCTCTTTAACTACAGGGCCATGCTGTTGTAATACGTGTAGAATGTGGTTTGGCATTGTCTTGCTGAAATAAGCAAGGCTTTCCCTGAAATAGACATTGTCTGAATGGCTGCATAAGTGGCTCCAAAACTTGTATATATTGTTTAGCATTAATGGTACCTTCACAGATGTGCAAGTCACCCATGCCATTTGCACTAATGAACCCCCATACCGTCACAAATGATTGCTTTTGAACTGTGCGCTGAAAATGAGCTGGATGGTCCTTTTCCTCTTTAGCCCGGAAGGATGTCCATGATTCCCAAACATAATTTCCCCTTTTTGTCAGACCACAGGACAGTTTTGTACTTCACCTCAGTCCATCTTAAATGAGCTCGCCTAAGGGCCTGCCTGAAGATCTCAGCCTTCCAATATCGGTTTTCGGCCTTGTCCCTTGTGCTTAGAAAGTTCTCCAGATTCTCTGAATCTTTTAATGGTATTATGTACCATTGATTATAAGATCCTCAAACTCTTTGCAATTTTATGTTGGGAAATATTATTGTTAAGTTGTTGCCCTTTTTGCCTTGCAGTCTTTCACAGAGTGGTGAACCCCTACCCATCTTTACTGCTAAAAGACTTTAAAAAGAAAATGTTATACCCAACCATGTTGCTCATTTGTTGCCAATTAACCTAATAAGTTGTGTGATGTTCCACCAGGTTTTCTTCAGTCTTTTTTTCATTATTTTATTGCAAACAGGGTTGTATATAAAAATGCGGAATCACGAAATAAAAATCTATTTAATCCAAACTAAATATTTTGTTCTGTCCAGGTCAGCAGGTCAAAAGGTTCAGGACTGCTACTTCTACCAGATCTTCATGGATAAGAAAGATAAAGTGGGGGTGCCTACCAGCCAGCAGCTGATAGAGTGGTCTTTCATCAACAGTGACCTCAAGTTTGCAGAGGTATTCTGTCTGTCTATCGGTCTGTTTACTGGCTTATCCATTAATATTTGCTTGAATAAAATATTATATCAATATAATTTGTTTACCTGGATTGCTGGTTGTTTTGTCTCCTAGCTAATCAGAAAAAAAAAATGCAGTAGTGCGTTCCTGGTAGATATCTCATTACTGTGGGATCTGCTTGTCCTGACCTAAATGCAACATAGTCAGCAATACACCTTTTGGAATTAGCATTTTTAGGTCCTAGGTGTTGATTTCTGATTTGGAAAAACAGGAAATCACAAATATTTGGGCCAGTGACCCTATTATTAATATCTAAAAAAGTTGCAAGCTAAAATGTTAAAAGAAGTAATGTAATCAATGGTCAATGTTAAAAAATAAAATAATGTGGGCTGTAAGCAGGGCAAATTTGACATTTCTAGTTGTCTGTCAATGAGAAGCATGTAAAGTAACTCTAGGTTTATCACTATTTCAAATAGGCCTTTTAAATTATTGAAAGTTGAGGGCAGTTAAAATGTATTTTCTTAACATTTGGTTAATGCCACTGGAAAGTTGAGGACAATAATTTCAATTGTAGATTGACCATTATCCATGTTATTTGTTTCCTCACGCAAATTGTGCTTTTGATAGCTGATAAGATTGGTCAAAATACCTTTTTGCCTGACCAGCCAAGAAGAGTGAATGTCACTTACTGACTGATTGACTACCCCTTGTTAAATAGCATAGTGGTTAGAGCCGCGGACATGCAACTAATAGGTCCCGCATTCGAATCTCGCTACAGTCAATGCAAATTGTTACATTAGGATCTGTTCCATATGAATAAAAACTTTGCTGGCTATAACCTTTAGTATCTATGTTATTATAAGCCTAAAATAAAACTGTTTGGGGTTATGTTGCGAATATTTCTGGTGGATTTTTGAAGTATTGGTGCATGATTTTTGCGGCAATATATAAACCCCTTGCACAGTAAAATAGTAGGGGTTTCCACGATTCTCGTCTTTTCACAGTTGTCTGTTGTCGTCACCTATATTGATAGTTATTGTATCAGTTTCATTGACGAATGAAAGAAAAATAAACAATTTTGTGCCATGAAATAGCTTTGTCTGTGTTCAAATAGTAAGTTAGATACTAGTAATCCAATTACTGGCTAAAATGGCCTGTGGCAAAAGCCATACAGTTCATAGATGCTATTTGTGGTGGAGATAAACTTAGTAAGAAACAACATTTCCAAACATAGCGTGATGTTTATGCGTGACAAAATGATCTAATGTTGGGATGCTATACTATCACTTCAAGCATATAGCATCTTGGTGTAGCAGTTAATGCCACAGCCACTCATGTGGGAGACCTGGGTTCGAATTCAGTGAAGGTGTTAACCATGTTTATCACATTTAATTATAGGCCAGCTGAACTAGGCTTGCCTGGTTCCTTTTCTGGTTTATATTTCTGTAAGGTAGTTGGTTGCAATCACCTTATGTCCGTCGCTGATTCCTCTCTTCCACCACTTATTGCGAATGCTCTTTTTGTTTTTGTAAAGATTGAAATGAAGACAAATCCTTATAGACCTTTCACATCATTCACACCAAATTCTCTGAAACATTATTTAAAATATAAACCTGTCAATGCTATAAAAGTGTTCACACACCTTAACTAATACTTTGGTGAATCATTTTAGCTTGGGTTACATCA
>JACXGJ010001702.1:16657-77817 GCA_016801105.1 Esox niger
TACATCCACAGATTTCTTTGGGGTTTTATTTATAATTCTTACTACGTAGATGTTCTGTGCCCTGTCATAAGAATGTAAATGACGCTGTGTTATTCTGTGCATTTGATAAAAAAACGTTTGACTTGAAATGTTGAGATTATACTACCATCTTCACATAGGTAGCTACTGTAGCACTGAAGGCATTATTCACGTGAGCTACTGTATAAGCTCCTCCCAAGCAATGCATTTGGCTGGGTAAATGTGTTTTTGAGGCGTTAGCCTAAGCAATGAATTTGAATGGGTTAACATATTTTACTGACAAAAACCTTTTTCCCACCCCTATATGTATTCCTCAGGCCCAGAGACATTCTAAGCCTGGTTTAAGAGGCTAGGGCTAATCGGGATCACTTCAGTTTATGTACTGGCAAATAATATCTGCAGATTATTTAGAATATGATTGGTTAGATCTGAACCCAGTTGCAAACCCTATTATAAAGGTTAGGCATTCTTGTGCATCCAAAGCATTGACTGACTTTCAGTTGACAATATTGTTGGTTGCAAGATCCTAATAAAAGTGAAAAAGTCTCACAATTTGTCTTGAATTCAGCATGTAAAACTGAACCATATATAACAAACCAAAGCTGTTTTACACTTCATATCCACTGTATCTACTTAGGTGACATAATTAGTCTTGTTTTGACTTATCAAACCTTAGTGGAGTGTGATTTCCTGTAATACAAAAAACAAGTGCCGTTTAAATTCACTGCTTTTCTAGCCCTTTTCTACCCTATGGCCACTATTGCAATGCGTCACCAGCCTGTTACAGTCTCAGAAAAAGTTATTTGACCACTAACTTGCCATTATAATGTTTTGTGAAAAACCATCCAACTGGTTTTCTTTCTTTCTGTGTAAACATGTTAAACTGCAAGGAACAAATCTTGGTTGATTTACTTCACACTATAAAATGTTACCATTGCGCTCAGACAGTTAGCCTGTTTTTGTCAGTGTACTGTTTGTTACTTCACTAGTAAATAATGGGCCAAGATATATTTGTGATGTCTTGGTCACATCTGTTTTATATCCTTGGTGACATCATGCAGTTGTACAAAAACTCCAAAAGTAAAATTGTCCTATAAATATTGTCAGGTTTCTCTTTTCTGGAAGATGTTGACCGAGTGATTTTACATGTTCCAGGATGGTACAGAACATCAGTACATGAACCCACTTGAATGGTATTGATGTTTTATTAATACTGATCCTGGGCTTATATTCAGGCTTGGTTTAGTATGTTATATCAGGTATTCACAACGTGACCTCTTTTCTTTGTTCAGGCACCTTCCTGCCTTATCATCCAGATGCCTCGCTTTGGGAAAGACTTCAAGATGTTCAACAAAATCTTTCCCTCACTAGAGTTAGACATCACAGACTTACTTGAAGACAGTGAGTAAATTGGGGGTTTGTTTATCATTTCTTTGGATGTGATGCCAATTTTTCAGGTGCGATTTCACCTGAACCTCAAGGTTGTGTTGTTGTATGATCTTAACCCCCAAACCTGGATTTTCTTTCAGCACCCAGAGAGTGTCGAATCTGTGGGGGTCTGGCCCTCTTTGAGTGCAGGGAGTGCTATGAGGACGGTGACATCACTGCTGGGAAGATAAAACAGTTCTGTGAAAAGTGCAATACACAGGTAAAGGCACAATTTTTCCAACATTGAATCTATCTGTAATATCCTCAAAGAATTGCTGTAGGTGTATAAATAATGTAGTTCTAGAACAATCCACTTGGGGGTGACAAGACCTAAGCAATAACTGAGTTTCATGTAACTTTATAAGGAGTGGAAATATTCATTTCAACCTTTGATGCCCATTTGTAAATATTTTTGACTAGGTGTCAGTAAATGCATGCATATTTATTTAAAAAACCTTTTCCCCTTTCAACTGTTGAGTTGTACTTGATCTTTGAAAAATCTGTAGTTCTACTGATTTATAACTATATTGAAGGTAATATTAGAAATAACTAAATACCTGTAACCATACATGTGTCATTTGTCTGTTCCCTCAGGTTCACCTTCACCCGAGGAGGAAGGCCCATCGCCATGGGAAACTGTCAGTACCCAAGGAGCTGCAAGAAGGTGTATGGCGGCAGGGCAGCTTCCCTCGCCAGCGGATGGAGCTGTTTGCCGTGCTCTGCATTGAAACAAGTCACTATGTGGCCTTCGTGAAATACGGCCACCAAGATTCCGCATGGCTCTTCTTCGACAGTATGGCCGATCGCGATGGTATTGGCAAAAGTCTTATTGGAGAGCTTTCCTTTTTTGAGGAAAATGCTTCACTTACCAGAAATATCTTTTGATTGTGAATAGATTTTTAATATCTATAATTGTGCATAGATTTTCAGATCAATAGTAAATATATTTTCAATTCAAGCTTTTAGGATGTCCTTGATAACTGAATGTTGCAAGCATGTTATACAACATTTTATAATATATACTGTAACTAGATCATTGCCAACGGTTTAATTCCAAGGTTCGAAGTGCACTGTCTGTGTTTATTTCTTCCACAGGAGGGCAGAATGGGTTCAACATCCCCCAGGTGTCTCCGTGTCCAGAAGTAGGGGCCTATCTGAAGATGACCCCTGAGGAGCTGCACGCCCTGGACCCAAAGAGCATCCAGGGCCAGGCACGTCGCCTGCTGTGTGACGCCTACATGTGCATGTACCAGAGCCCCACCATGAGCTTATACAAGTAGAGTCCCCTGAGAAAAACACTCAAACACAGAACACACACTGCAGTCTTTCCCCACCAACGACTCACACACACACACACACACACACACACACACACACCCAGACAGGAGATCTGCAGTCCAGAGCAGACCCGCTCTCTCTGTCCCCAACACCTCCTCAAGCCTACCCCTGTCTCCTCCGTCTACTCTGTCTAAAGTGAAGAGACGAAAAGGAAAAAGCCTATTTGCACTTTGCATTTGTTGAAGTGATGTTCTTTATGTTTTCCTTCTGTGGTGAACAACAAAACAAGCAGATCCTTCCCTCAGTAGCGTCCCTCTGCCTCATAGCTGAATAGTGAGGGCCAGCGACCGATTGAGCACAGAGAAGAGGCTGTTTAATGTTACTCTCAGAAAGAAAGGGAAAAGATGGAGAAAGCAAGAGAGGAGGACGACGTTGTTTCTGCTGACAGAACAAGTGAAACAAAAACAAGCCGCGCTAATGGAAGAACAGAGGTCACCTCATATACTTAAAGCAGGGGGAGTCCTGCTTTTCTTAATCAGTGTAAAAGATGGGAGCTCTCCATAACTCAACTCATAGTGGAAATGATGCCATGTTCAAACCCTCAACCAACCAACCGTGTATACTGTGCAAACAGCTTGTCTATCCGGCATCCCTACTGTAGTCCCATAATACATTTTATCATTTGTGTACTACCACCACCAACAACTGTATATGTGTGTCAACCTTTTATAGCTGTGGTTCCCATACAGTGGGGCTCACTGGCAGATGTTCTCCAACAATGAAACTGGCCTTAATGAGAAGGTTGGGGAACCACTGTTGTGTTGCATTGTCATCACCCAGAATACTTTGTTCTGTGAGAACGGGGTGGCATACTTATCTTTCATACCTTGTAGAGGTATGTGTTCTTTGTATGGATATATGGTGTGTGAGGTCGTGGGTACTCCATACAGTCAGATGACAAGTGAGGTACTGGAAAGCCTGGCAGATGTTTTAAGAACTAACAGTTTGATGTGGAAAATTTAAACTGAAATTGTTACATTTAGGATTTTGTTTTGTAAGTTTCAAATCTTTGTGTGTCAGCAAACTGAAACCTAAATTATTTTCTCTAAATGTTTGCCTGCACTTCGGACATTGCAAACCCCTGCTTGGCATTTGTTATTCTCAAAACCTGATGAGAAACTGTATTTGCCTTTTGTGTCTTTTTCAACATTTGTGACAGTCAGCTCCCCAACCATGGATCAAAATCAATAACCTAAGATATAGTATATAACTTATTATATTTTCATCCAAGTATATATACATTCTTGTATTTCTTTTTGTGAAAAAGGAAAAGAAATATAAGTGTTCTGGTACTCCTTCTTATCCCTTATCTCTCAACAGATATTGAAGTGAGTTCTTGTGATCCATACTATCCCATTGATACTACTGAATGTTAACACCAGTGGCATGCTGGGTAGTGTAGTTTAATGTCATGATTGAGGCCTGATTGGAGGTTCAACGCTGGTTGCCAAACGACCATAACCTCCACAACGCCCTATTGTGATTGTATTCCCAGGGACCCTCAAAGGGGAGATTTACTGTGTGTGTGCTTATTTCTGCACTGCTGAAGTTTAATGCTCATCACTGACAGGCATTCTATGGGAGCGTGTGAGTCTCTGATATGGAGATCTACGAACATTGACTTGTGCATCTATCTGTACATTAAAAAAGTATATAACGGATGGAAATTAATGTCAGTGCTGTTCTCATAAATGTTAACTAAATTAAAACCCATGTTTTTAATGGAAAGAAAGGGTGTTTTTTGTTACTTGTGTTTTGGAGATGTTTGGTGTGTTGGGCTCTGAAGATGTGTTGTGATGACGGCATGTGTGTGTTGTCCACTGTGTCCTCACCTGTCACTGAGGTGGTGTCTCATTAGCGTCATGGTTGTCTCTGGGGCACAGCACAGTTGGGACTCGGCTTAGGTCGATGCGTCCATCAGAGAGACAGACACACCGTGCAGATGGGTCTAACCTCCCTATGGGCAGAGACACAGCTGCTCAGACCAGGGGCTAAAGGGCCAGACCACACAGGAAAAAACAGCTTCTCCCTCTCAAACTATGGGGTGTTTTAAAGTAACGTAACTGATTATTTGTTTTCTCCTTAAGTCACACTCATGCAAGCATCTGAAATATACTACCCAAGAAATGCTATTTTATATTCCAACTGGATATACTTCATTCCAACTGGTATATTCCAACTGGATCTACTTCATCTGCCAATTTGGCTCCCCTCCTGATTTCATAATGTCCAATTCCCAATTGGGTCCCTGTCACATCGCAAGAACTCCATGGTAGATTGGACATGTCCTCCGATGTGCATCTCGCCATGCCGTTCGTATCGGTGTGCTCTCTCAATCGGTTCGTTTTCAGCACACGTCGCTTTAGCTTGACCACATTTGAGCTTTCAGGCGCTTGACCTACCAGAAGGAACAGCGGGACACGAGCTGTGTCTGACGTCCACCTGTCCAGGCCGGGCTGAGCCTATTTGTGTTGCCCTCTACAGGACCCCGGGGCCCTGTCAGTGTGATGCGACCAACACTTACACCCCCAACTGCAATGATGTGGCTGTACTGCGAGGCAGTGACTCCACTCGCAAACTCCTGGTAAACTGTTTTTCTGTCTTAGGTTTGTCAGAAATGTCTCTAAGAATATTAAAAGGAAAGTGAATCATGATGGTTCATATTCAGTGAAACGTTCTTGTCATTGGGATTGTAGCATTTCAGGCTCCTATCTCTGCTGAATGAGCAGGTGCTGATAACGTTTACACCAGTGAGTGTGGTATGAGATGTTAGTCATAGGATTATTACAAAATCAGTCCCAGTGTATGCCTGTTTCAGAGCAGAGTATCTGCTTTCAAGGACATTAATACAAATATTCTGTATTATCTCAGTTTCTTTAAATCTATTACGAGAAATGACAAATTCTTCTAAACACAAAACATTTCGCCGTGAAAGGCTTCTCATTGCTATTAGCGTATCAACGTGACCTTTATGTAGAGATTAAGTTTCACATACCCTATGACACGATTCCCCAGTCACTTGGCAACAGAGATAAATCAATGTATAATATACATGCATTTCCCCCACAGGAACCCTCATACACACCTTACACCCATTTAGTTTTTAGTCAAACTTGAAACCAGCTTAGCAAGCTGACTTCAGAACTGCCAGATAAGTATTTGTCAACACAACAGCTGGCGCCACAATGCCCTCTTGTAGCTTTATGCCACAGCATATGCCAGCCACTCGTAGCGTGTGATAATTTAGCTGGGACTGGTACTACAGGAGCAGATGGGCTCAAGTATTGTTATTCTCACTCCAGCTCAGAGCCCCTGGGGGAGATCGCAAAATAAAATTCAAGCAGATGGACCTCTCTGGGCTGGGTTGTGTTTATGATAAACAGCCAGTGGTCCTCCAACACCAATGGGCTGGGGTTGCTGGAAAGGGGCACGGGCTCACCTATAGCTTATCCCTGAACTGGACCATGTATCACACTGCCTAGGCTTTTTGTTCCCCAACATGGCTTTCATAGCCTTGAAATCACACACAATATTAGTTTTACTTCAATAGAACCTTGAAAATTCCCTGTTGTATTCTTATGCTTGCATAAAAAATATAAGCCAATAATTGGGGGGTGGGGTTAAATATTAGTTTTATTACTCTGGTAGTCAAGTTAGAATAGCCCTATTTAATTTTTCATACATTCCGTGTTTGCCTAATGTTCTCTGTATTCTCACATCCACAACATGCAGGACACTTGACAATATGTTTTTATTGTAAACGGGCAACCATCAAGTAAACATTCTGCTGTGCTGCTTGCTATACATAGGAATGCAGAATGGTTGGTTCACACTCAGCATTAAATTCCAAATCCACTCTCATTCCCATGGGAAAGACAGCCAGTAAACAAAGAAATCCTATCAGAGACCAGAGAGAAGGTAAATGTTAAAGCCCATTCAGACAACAGGAAAACAGTGATTTCCGACACTAAAGATGAAAAGGGAGCTGAAAGAGAGAACAATTTCTAGCCAATCAGTCCTAACCCAATATACCGCTTAGGCGCTATTTTAACTCCATTGTGATAAGGGGTTTTATTTAGTGGCTTTAAAGGTCACAGTCTGATGAAGTCAAAGCAGGGCAATCAAACTAATGTTTATAGCTGAAAGTATTAACTGTGCAGTTCTTCAATCACTTTGAGACATTATAAATATCTGTTTTGCAAGCTAGTTTTTGTATTTGCAATCCTGTTCAAAGGGCTTACAAAAAATGATAGCAGTTAGCGTCCAGAAAATCTTAAACTTATTTTTACCACAGTTTATTCTAATAATGTTAATGACCAGACGTTGACGGGGAAATGACTTCAGCTCTGCACTGCATACCGATTAACATGCTTTTTCCAGACAAAGTTTGTTTATTGCATGCCTCAACATTATGAATGCTGAAATGACACTTTTTTTTCAAATGCCTCCTACTAACGGAAAAAACTGATGAAGCGCACGGGTCAAGTAATGCTACACCGCCCTTATGCTCCCAAATAAACCGGTACACTCAAATTTTATCTCTTCACATGTACCTGTGCTGCACACAAAACTACCCCATGTGAAATTATATTCAGAAGGAGGACACTAGTCACGGGAATGAAGAATTAATTGCCTCTAAAGCAACCGTTGCCAGATGTTGTTCCTTCAAACAGCCAGGTGTGGGCAAATTGCATATGCAGGCAGGATGTGTGTAAAATATTTAAAGTTGTATCTTTCACTTAAGGTGTGAAGTGTTTTTATTGCACATCACTTCTCTGTAGTGATTTTGTATGGAGAGTGGGTGTGTGGGAGGGTTGGGGTTAGATGGTGTCTGGGCTGGAGGCCCTGCCAATGGGGTATGTCTTGGCACCTGTACTGCTCAGAAGTCAGGGGCTGACAGCAATTGAGGTGGCTGTGGTGGCAGTATGATTTGGTGGAAGTGATTGTGTATACATCAGAGGACCTGATGTCCCCACAAAGAAAGGGATTAGGGCAAGGTTTAGTTTGGGCGTAAAGGTTAGCTTGTTGAGGTTTGAGTAAGATTCAGGTCTAAGGAATAGGCAACTTTGATTTCTGGGTTATGGTTAGGTCTCAGGTGCCCACAAAGAGAGAAAGATGTGTGTGTAAGTAAGGGTATAGCCCCCTGACACCTGCTCACTGCCTGAACCCCTCCTGGCTGCTACATTTAACACCTCATCACTTGCATGAATTGACATGCAAGCTACTTTCCAGATCAAATGTCTGTGTTTGTAGAGAGTCTGATAAAGTAGTTTTAGTTTTCTGACAGCCAGAGAGAGCCTCAAAATCTCCCATTGCCAATGGCAATATATTTAGATTTGCTGTGTACTGTATATCGAGTATGTTGGTTAAAAGAAAATCATGATTTTTGATACGATAACCACGTCCCTGAAGAGTGCCTCCACATATCAAATTACCTTTCCATTCCAAACAAAACGTCGGTCATAAGTCATACTGAGGGTCATACGAGGGTTAATAATTAGACACCAAACAATGATCAGACTGTTTGAGATTCATTCCAGAACCATTTTCAAATGTCCTTTCTTAAGTTATCAATGCAGCCAAACAACATTAGACCTATGATTAAAACCCATGACTGGAGGTCCAGAACACACTGACATACAAACAATGTTTTGCTATTTACAGATGACCCTCTGCAAATAAGAGTGAAGACATCAGACATCATAAAATCAGTGCAGCACATGCTGTGTGATTGGCCTTTGGTCTGCAGCCATATGGACACAAAATACCTCTTGTCTGGGTTGTATGGTGGCCTCTGAAGATTAACAGATGGAGGCTACCGCATAATACATCTAGGTAAATAGTGGATGTAATGTGAGGGTGGGGGGGCTAAGGCGGTGTGGTTAGACAATCTTCTCTGTACACATCATAACCTGCATTCTGTATGAGAAAGCATTTGCCTTTGACAGCCTTTAGTGATGAAATTATGGACCTTGTCACCAGGATATTGCGCACAGAGGACACAAACCTGAGACAGAAACCATGTTAACAACAAGCACAGCAAGTTAGGAATATTTTTTATTGGATATTCAATTGTGGCAATTATAATTTCTTCATGCAAAATCACAAATTGTCTGTAATCAACAAATGGCTAATCGTGAGGGCTGGAGTTTTCTGCCATTCATTGATCAAGGACTTTGTAAACTCCTCAGTTACAATATTTGTGTGAGGAACCCTGTACTTCACCATGGCCACAAATTAATTTATGAAATTAGGCCCAGGGGACTACAGAGGTAAACAGGACACATGGGATAAGTGCTGTGCCAATGCCCATCGCCACATGACTTTCTCACAGCTCCCTTAATGGCTAACCCATTGGCCCACTAGACCACTCCGCGCATTTGGACAGAAGTGTCTGGAAATTAGATTACGGAGAAGCAGATATTGTCACAAAGAACCCAGGGTAACTCAACCTTGTTCATAGAGAGGTGTGAGAAGAAGCGTGTGATCATCTCAGAAAAGAGAGAAAAAATGCAGTTGTTCTATGTTAAAAGAGTGGGTCTGGGGAAAGACTAAGTACTACATCACTCAAACACACAGATAAACACAAACACTGCTTGTACCCGCACAAAGGCATCCAGCAGGCATTTCATCAGGCTTTTATGTGATATGGCAGGCTGGCTAGTGTGAACGTATTTATTAGTTTGCGATACATCCCTTTTCCTGTTGTTCCCGGGACAGTGGATAATGCAGGTTTTGTTTGGCACCCAGTGTGTGCAGCGCTTCGCCTACCAGCTGTCAGAGCTGATACTGTCTCATTTGGATTCCCAGCGTTGCCTGCTTGAATGGCTAATTACGTTTGCCATTTCCAATCCACTGATTGCTATACATAATAGGACAAAGGAGCTGACAGCATGTAGCATTCAACCATAACTGTAACAATTAATAACGACATTAATTAAGAGGCGTTTGGTGCCATTGATTATGACATTACCTGCCTAACAGATGACCTGCTCATGCTATTTCATTACGACGTACAGATATAGATTGAAATTAATAAACTGCTTTTTTCCGGTCGAAACAGGGTTATTAATTACACAAATTAGCGGGTGCAAAGGCGTAATCAAGTTAAACCTGTTCAGTTTGCAATAATTGATCTAATTTTTACTGACCATTCCTGGTGGGTCTTGTCTGACTTACCCCCCAGGAAGAGAAATCACCTCATTAGCTGAAAGTTTAATCCTAATCATAGTTCTTAGATCGCCTAGCTTTAAGGTCATATCTGAATGTCAGAACCATTTGAAATTGATTGGTGTTAAATTTAATCAATGTAATGTTTAGGGACAACAATAGTGGTTAATTGATGAGGTTGAGTTGAACCCAAAACAAACATGTTTACTGAGGGGTATGATGAGATGGGTGGATCGCTCAGTTACTTTCATAATTCATTACGTCCATAATAAGAGAAATGTCAGGGTGTTGTCTGGCCAATTAGCTGCAGCGGGGACCTGTTGGCTCAGCGGCCCGGGGGGAGCCGTGTGCCAGACAGACAGATGCAGGCGGAGGGTAGAGCAGACAAACAGGGACTGAGGAGCCGAGGATCATAGCAGAGCCAGAATGAAAGAAGGATAGTGAGACAGGGCAAGCCAAGTGAAGGCAAGGGCAGAGCTGTGTGCCAGAGAGACAGAGAAGGCCGGGCACAGTAGATGCAACTCCAACAACATTATGGATAGCCTCTGTATACTCTCCAGGGATCGATCATTTGAATGAAATGCAGTGTTACAATGTCATATTGCAAATGATTGAGAAGATAAATGCTTTCACCACAAGTAAGACTACAAAGATATTACTTTGCTTTCGCCTCTCTATATTCCAAAAATAAAATCACACGCATTCATGCGCTTAGACCTATTGAGTACGAGAAGACATCTTAGCTAACATAGCAAAAGGTGGATACGCTTCTCTGAGCCCGTGGCTTGGCAGGGCCCAATTATGGTAATAATATACTGGTCGTATATACAGCACTGGAAAGAATTAAGAGACCCCTGCAAAATTATCAGTTTCTCTGGTTTTACTTTTCATAGGTATGTGTTTGAGTTATATTTACATTTTTGTTTTATTCTATATAATACAGACATTTACTCCCAAATTGCAAATATAAATATTGTCATTTAATGTATTAATTTGTAGAAAATAACTGGTAAAACTAACCAAAAAATATGCATTGTTTTCAGACCTCAAATAATGCAAAAAAAAAATTCATATTTTTCAACAACAAAATATTAATGTTTAGCTTAGAGTTCAGAAATCAATATTTGTTGGTTTTTAATTACTCTGATTTTTAATCACAGCTTTCTTGCGTCTTGGCATGCTCTCCACCAGTCTGTCACATTGCTGTTGGGTGACTATGCCAATCCTGGCACAAAAATTCATGTAGCGCGGCTTTGTTTAATGGCTTGTGGCCTTCCATCCATCTGAGGTTTTCAATGGGGTTCAGGTCTAGAGATTGGGCTGGCCATGACAGGGTCTTGATCTGGTGGTCCTCCATCCACACCTTGATTGACCTGGCAGTGTGTCATGGAGTATTGTCCAGCTGGGAAAAACTATTCTCAGAGTTGGGAACATTGTCAGAACAGAAAGAAGCAGGTTTTCTTCCAGGATAACCTTGGACTTGTCTTGATTCATGCATAGTTCACAAAGACAAATCTGCCCGAGCCTTGCCTTGCTGAGGCATCCCCAGAACATCACCGATCCTTCAAGAAATTTCACAGTGGGTGTGAGACACTGTGGCTTGTAGGTCTCTCTAGGTCTCCGTCTAAACATTAGATAACCAGGTGTTGGGCAAAGCCGAAAATCTGACTCGTCAGACAAGATTACTTTACTCCATTCTTCTACAGTCCAAGCCTTATGGTCTTTGGCAAACTTCAGCCTGGCTCTTCTTTGCTTCTCATTGATGAAGTGCTTTTTTCTAGCTGTGTACGACTTCAGCCCTGCTCCTAGGAGCCTGCTTCATACCGTCCTCGCTGTGCACCTCACCCCTGCGGCTGTTTGCAATTCTTTTTGCAGGTCACTTGATGTCATCCTTTGGTTATTGATTGACATGAGAATGAGTTGACGGTTATCTCGATCAGTGGACAGTCATTTTCGCCCTCTGCCAGTCAGTAGCTGTGTTGTCTCCAATGTCAGTTGCTTGAATATATTCTAATGAACCGTCGTATATAAAATGATCATGATTGAAGCAACCTGATGCTCACAAACCAGAATTGAACCCTTCTTTTCCTCACTCAATGCTTTTCTTTTCAACTCTTTTGTCATGCTGAATAGTTATTTTTTATTTAAATTACCTTAGAAATACTGCACTGTTTTTGCCATCCAGCTGGTCCTATTGCAAGAGGATTGTGAGGACCACAGCAGTGGTTTTTATACTTTTCCTTGTTAATTCTGATTTGGTTCAGGTAATCACCTAATCAGTGCCTCATTAAGTAAAATGTGCCTGTGTTGGAATTTAACAGACACTGGAATGGAATGGGTGCTATACATGTAGAGATGCTGATTTAAGAAAAATTAGGAGTGGTCTCTTTTTTTCCAGAGCTGTAAGTGAGGGGCCACAGGAGTCCTGGCAACAGCCCTCCTTAGTTAAGAAATATTATTGTTTAATAGAAAGATAGTAGGGCTGGGTACCTGGGCTGGGTTTCTGTACCTTGTTCTAAGTATGATATGCTACTGGGAAAGGGAGACAATTATAAAATCCCAAATGAACCCCTCAGTCCTGACTCAGTTGAACAAAATGAGTCAAAGGATTTATTATTTTTACTGAACGATTTCGAATCTGGATCAGTAAAGTGAGTCCAACTTCCCATCACTATTTCAAATGCATTTAGAAAAGGGATTTAACCCCCCCCCCCACACACACACTCATACTTTCTTAATGACGAGAAGGACTAGCCACACTGTGCGGCTCACTTTTCCAGATACTAGCTAAAAGCTAGCTTCCCCCACCCACCAAAAAAAATTCATATAACAGTAATTGTATACATTTCTCCTCCAGTATATCATCACATTTTACACCTTAGTTTAGTTAAAAACAAATATAATGACAACACATAATATAGACTATATTAACCTAGACAAATTAATATGTTTTGGCTTGTTTTAGTCATAAGGCATTAAATCAAGAGTAAATGGTATTTTTATTGTTTAGGGAATACATCAAGCACATTTCTGAATCCCAAAGGTCCCTTTTCTTCCCGTTTCCTTCTTTGTTTCAGGTGACTGGAAGATTGCCAGCGTACACAAATCCTCTTGATCCTTACAAAGCTGTGAAACACAGAGAAAAAGGCCAGTCTCTATTGTTCCGATGGCCCACTGTGGAGCCTACACAATGAACCTGGCATCTGGAGGGGCTCCTCTTTCTCTCCCTCTCCTCTTACTTTCTGTCTTTTTCCATTTCTTTCTCTCCCTCCGTCTCTTTTATCAATCTCTTACAGACAGTAGTGTATAGACCTCTGTGCAAACTGCATTTGTGCTTTCTAAACCTCTGGACATGCATGCAAAACTTGTCCACCACTACATCTGAACACAAACAAACAGCAGGGAAAACAGCAGCCTTTTTCACCAAGACTAGGAAGTGTATGACATGTTTTACAACATATGTTTAATATGCGCTAAGCCTCGTTTATTTTTTCTTTCTCCCACCTCAATGTATGATATCCCTTCATTCCTGGCTTCCAACAGCCAAACACGCTGCCAATCTAACCAAAGCGATGGCAGTTGCAATTTTCCATGGAACAATTTGCTCCCTTAAGAGGAAAATTGCTTTCGATATAACCTCTCCTCTAAAAGACAACAACAATAAAAAAGCTACAACTGTAGTAATACCATTCCCTCTGTCAACACTTGGCCAGGACAGGCATATTATATACTAGGAGAAATGTATGACTATGGGATGAAGCATTTCTTACCAAAGTCACTCCTCTGTCATATCAACATGTGAGAGACTCGGACAGGCCCAGCAAATGAACCACACTTTGAGCATAACAGGCTGATGTTGTGTTGAAAATGACTGCTATGAGCAGCGGTTGTCAGATTTACTCTGGCCATTTTGTTTGTGAATTGCCATTTATTATATATCGTGCCTTTCTCTTTCTGGGTTTTGTTGACTGTGTATTCATTTGCGAACGCACAGAGACAGGGTCAAAGGCCAGAGGGGGGAACCAGCAGATAACTGACATTCCATTACCTTTGAAAAAGGGCCTCAAAATGAAAAGGAATGGGACAGACTTCAAGTGAGCAATATGACTATAATTAACAGAAGAGATGCCTGGCTGCTGATGTCGGAAGGTGCGGATGCCTTTATGTCCCAGGGCTTTGTCAACTGATGTTCCCGTAATATTACATGCTTGACCTTTCTGGTCTCCCGCTTTCCTTGCTGGCCTGTCACATTGTTGTGGCTTCATGAAATATCGAACACATGTCTTTTCTGGTGCTTCACCAGCAGCGGTAAGATGTGATTGGATGAATTGGGATAAACAAAAAACGGTTTACACTTGCTTCAAAGATATAGCTAATCCAAAATGATTTGTTCAGTATGAACCTCATCTTGGATATGCCTACAAAATTATCCCCCTGGGAAATAGAAACAATGCTTCAAAAAGTAAAGCTGGGATTTACCTGTATTTAATCCAGCCATAGCAATATTCATACAGGCCCAAACACTTCTATTTCCACCAAGTGAAAGAGGTACCTGTAATAAAAGAAAATAAATGTGGAGCTACTTCCCTTTCTGTAATTGAATGTTTATAGACAATGATGGTCTAACACTTTTTTTAAATAATGAAATGTATTGTTTCGCAAATGTCAAAGTATGTAAAAATGATGTTTTTGATTTCTAAAGTGTGACTACTCTTTTGTGATACAGAACATTATTAATTAAAAACAATAGTCTGCTGGTAATTGTAAGCCTTATCAGAGGTGGTGTTTGCTTTGATTGTGCTGTCATAGTTTAACACACACTGTGCGTCTGAATCGTGTGGGCTGCTGAGAGACAAGCTGCCTGGCTGGCATTATTGCGTGGGCTGGCCCGGCGCTGTCTGACGTGCCTGTCAAAGTCATGAGAGAATCACTTTATCATCGTTTGTCTGTGGGCCGGTTGGACGTCACATTGTAGTATGGGTGTGGGCCCTCGGGGACCTGCTTCGGGTGGCTTCTGTATTCTCTGTGTATTTACCTCTTTTTATTCAGTGTCTTCATCAGGATTCAGCCCCATGCTGTCTGACAATATTGTTCCGGGAAAATTAGAGCTTTGTCACATAGAAACGGCCGCATGGTCTGATGTGGTATGACATAGTATGACACTCTGCCATGTACTCAGTGTGACAAATACAAGGTGGCCTCTCTGGATGAGTGCATGCCTGAGCGAGTGTGCCATCCCAGGAGGCTGGGACACAGACGGACACACAAGTATGGAAATCCATCTCACCACTTATAACACGCTTTAATGAGGCCAAAGCTTGTTTCCCCTCTGATGAGTCATTCTGCCAGGACCTACATGTCCGAATTCGATATTTGCTTTTAAAATGACAATAGTGATGTGTATGTGTTCATGTGAGCACACATGATGTGTGTGTCTCGTGACACAGTGGTCTCTTACAATGCCATGTTGGAGAGTGTACGGCATTATGACACAATTTAGAAAAACAAAATTATATTCCTCACAGCAGTACAGTAGGATTTTATTCAGCTATGGAATGTATGAGTAGGTAATTTTCTATAAGTTAATAGTGATATTGCAGTCCAGTGACATGTAGTAAACAAGTTGTGACTGATGTTAGTTTACTGCAATAGCCAAACAAAATATGTTGAAACATTCTGGTATGTTTTATTGTGTTGGATATTTGCTTAAAGTGCTTTGGGCCAGATTGAAACCCATGTTTTAGCGGTACTTGTGCGCTGGAGCCAGCGGCTTGGATCAACCCTTCCCACCTACCCCAGTCCTCTTGCTTACGCTTAACATTTATTCTATAACAAAATACGGATGGATTTAAAAAATATGATATGACTAAATGATTCGTTGTTGGTACACTGCCAGTAAACTCAACATGCCAGCTAGTTTTTCATTTAAGTGTGATCACGCTATACTTCAAAGAAGAATTCCGCCATGATACATTTCCGCAATGAGTATTTCTCCATGAGGAGCAGTAAGACTGAGTGTGTCTATTCCCTATGAATGATCGTAGGAAAGGAGCAGACCACATCGTGTCCTAGCCCCAGAGCAGGGCATCTGTACTTCCACGTGACAGGGAAGCGCACGCGTTGCGCTCTCCCTGATGAATGTTGTTGCCACCTCTGAATTATATTCATAAGTTTGAACAGAGAAGTATGTGAAGATCCATCCACACACAGAAGCTGCCACAATGTCGGCCATTACACAAAGCTTTGGGGCAATTCACGAAGGAAAATTGATTAATATTTGCTTTCAAAATGACACAGCATGATGCATGGGTGCTCTCCAGATGCAAATGAACACTTAAAAAGAGATGAATAGCCTCAACTAAAAGATTGTAAAGTTCAATCAGGGATATTTGCATATTTATATTACAAGTTACTGATAATAAGTGAGGCAGGGAGGAGTAAATGCAATACGTTTGTCAATGTAAGCTTCCTACATTACAAAAGTAGACCTTATTAACTTATGTGAACTGATATGTTCAATTATTCGGTACAATAGCAGCTTTGAAGATGTATTGTACTGCATTTTGACTGTAAAACACAATTAAGAAAGAACGAGGCAAAGACATTGTTCAATTGATGATACACCTACATTGATACAAGAGTTAGGCACGGAAATACCTCAGAGCAAAAAAGTCCATTATTTCAACCTGAATATGTGAGACAAAGAGAAAATATAGGAATTGGTTAAATATATAATCCTGTATGTTCAAGCATTAAACACCATATCAATACAATATTTTCCAACATAGAATTGTAGGCCCTACATTTTGTACTTCTGTTATCCCGTAAAAATTTGCTGGACATTTTTCTGCCTTTGACATCATTATGCTCCAAATGGCATACAGTATGGTTGGCTCCATATTCAACTTCCTTTTCCTGAAAAGTAATACCCAAGCTGGCCACTGTTGAGTTGAAACTACAGTCACAGTCAGTTAGACCAAGGTAGACAGGCCAAATAATGGACCCAATCCTATTCACAAAAGACAACAGCGCCATGAATGTTTTTTCCCCTCGCTCTTTACCATCCCAACACTGGCTCATTGATCTCTGTATTCCTCAACACTGCTTTTATCACTTTTTATAGCGTCATACCACTACAGGAAAAGCTACATACAGCAATGAAAGATTTAACTCTCAAAAGACCCTATTTTGACCATTCGTATTGTCATGGTTGGCTGCTAACTGTAAGAGATAGTAAATTTAAGCTGAATGCTTGTCATGTCCATTGTCTGAAAAACACAAAGATACTACACAATAATGTAATACATGGCATCAAATATCTCCCGAGCTTACCACCATACGTGATATAGGAAATTGGAAGAACACATGTTGCTTGCTCTCCATTAGAAAGATGATACACAAAACAATAAGCATCATATAAGTAATTTGATATACCATATGTTAAGCACCAATAGAGGTTCTCTTCATAACAGCTTGAATTAAAAAAGTTATCTAGTGACAATAATATCTTAGGTTTTCTTCCATTTCAGCAGGTGAATTGCCCTTATTGAGCCTCTTTAACAGGTCCTCGTCTCACAGCACTGAGAGATGGCCGAGCCAGGACTCCTGGTGTTAAAATGTACTTGGCAGCAGGTGACCAGGACTAGGCCAGCCAGCCAACGAAATACTCTCTCCCCAGCCCGCTCTTTTCCTCCCTGGGCCTGTGTGAGAGAGAAGGCCCAGGTCTATCCCCCACTATCAACACCAATGATAGCCAGCTTACTGCTTCACCACTAAGCTTGCATCAATGAAATACGTTTGAACTACAATCCATTTAGAGAGAGTATGACTAAAGTGATCGTCAGTGCTCTTCATGCAAAACACTATTCAGCGATGATGTCAATATTTCTGGCTGTTTATCTAATAATTACTGGAACATTAAGCTTTCATGATAGAGAATATGATTTACTGTAATATAATTGCTGTGAAAACAATGGTTATGTGAAAACATGGGGAGTTTATTTAGCAAGCTAAAGAACTGTGGAGACAAGCGTCAAGGCTGAGGCCTTGTGGTTTTTCTCAGTCATAAATCTAGATCACTTTAACAAGAAGAGACAGGAACCAATTTGTAGGATTTATGCTTCGTCACTGAAATATGAATGAAGAACAGACATATCTGTGCTACAGTGATGATAATGCTCAATCTAATCAGTGAGTGGAAAATTGATTTTAATGGGCTTGTCTTTACAATTTTAAAGCTTATAGGAAACTATTTCTGCAGGCCACTGTAATTCAATTCCCTACAGACATGATCTCTGGAGACCATAGAAAGAAACTCTAACTTCTGAAACATAAAGAGTTCCTTTTAGGCATCTGCGTGGCATTTTAACCTCCCATTTCTGACAAGGAGCGTTATATACTGTGAGGGTATAATAAACAATGCTTAACTGCATTATGGTTATCCATAATTGAATTATAGAAAAACGCATTCCACATCATAATAACACATAAAGAAATGGATTGAGAGTTGGATGCTGGTCATTGACCAGGGACAGGAAGAGCTGTGTTGAAAAGGGGTGCAACTGGCTTTGCCACTTGTTTCACACACAATGGTGGTCTCATAGTCAAGAGAAAGCTCATGCCTACAAACATATTCCCCACTATACCCAGATACATGCAGATGCACAACATAATAATAAAAGAAATACACGAACACCAACATTTGGAACTTCGGAAGGCATAAAAGTGATTAAATTGTGCTCATTTCAGGGCTACAACTCAAGTTTATACAGGAGCTTGAAAAAGTGTAGGGTTCACTTTTTTATATCTAATACATATTATAGTTAAATGTAAACTTCAGCTATTACACAATTCTTATTGATGGAAAACGTCATCACCATATTTTTTGTTTTAGATATCTTTTTGGGGGTTTTCTGAAGGATAGTTTTATAAGAACTGCTCCCAGGTGGCATAGCAGTCTTTTATAGTAGCAAGATGTTCCGTACAGTCTAGGATAGAGCCTTGACAGTTACACTGGCTGATGTGTTTCTGGGAGCTCCATGGTTTGATGAATATTGGCCTGGAATTGCATGGGTTGAGGCTGGGATGAGTAGAGTTTTCCTTGTACACTCCTGAGACTCACTCAGGCAGGATTGGGCTCCTACATGGTTGTCAGTCAAGTGAATGTCTCATACTGGCTAATCTGACTTCCTGGTTAGATGTTTAGTGTGGAAAATAGCTGAATGGCTTGGCCTGGATGACTTGGATGAAGGCAAACTCCTGGGCCTATTAGGAGTTTCTGCGACAGGACCGTATATATTAAGATATGCAAAATAATTTAATTAATTATTTTATCTCAGTGTGTTTTAATAACCAGAATTGTATGTTTTTAAAAAGTTCAGCTGGAAATTTTAATTTCACACTTTCTCAAAACTTGCACTGTACATGAAAGCACATTAACAAATTATTGTTGATTTTTTACAGATGCATCATTGTATTGTAACTGAATTCACAACAGACAATTTAACATGCGTTTTAAGAGAATGGCCCTATCTAACAAGCCTCTTGATATCCTGCCACTCTCCTTCATCCTGATCTTGTCCTTATGTATCTGTTTGCACAAACACATTTTCAACACAACCAGATCAAAATTAGATTTTTTCATTGTTTACACCTGTCTAAAAATGTGGATGCAATCCGAATGTGGAATTGCCTAAGGATGAATGTAAGAAAGACACATTAAAGTGGCTATAGACAAACATGGATTCAATACATGCCCCCGAATGAACTGCATTGTACACAGGTCATAACACCACAGTCATACTCACAAATAAGCATTGCATGCTCACACAAAGCTACCCTTACATTTCTGAGTCAAGATAAAAGCTTTAGACCAAAATGTTGTTAGCATAATCCACAGGAAACTCTGGTTCTTTGATGGTGGTGTTTGAAAATTGTATTACAGATGAAAGAGAAGTCTGTGAACTCTGAGGAACATCATCATGTACGTCTCATGTAGAAAGTTAGAAGGAAAAGAGAACAATACCAATTAGCTTACACAATTTATTTTAACTAATTGTAAATTAATTAAATATTTCTTATATGTTCAGTTTGCAAGTGAATAAATCTGAGGGAATCTGAAAAAAAAACTGAAGCCCTGCACAAATTCTTCACTGTATGCTGTGTGTACTGAGCTGGTTCTATACACAATTTGCTCAATCCTGTCATTACACCAGATGAGTTCTTGGTGAAACACATGAAAAAGTCAAACTCTGAGAGCAGAGACCCAAAAATAAGTTAAATTGCATACAAGTCTGAATTTTAAGTCAAGTTGTGTCAAATACCAATGTATTTCTGTACCTCTAGAGTTGCAGGTGATGGTAATGCAAACTGATGTTGCTAAGTTAAACTTTTAAGCATGTTAAAGTATTTACAGTGGCACAATGCAGTGTATGAGTGCATGCAGCAGCCAAAATATTGTATGGTGGAAAGACTGCAAAGCGCTGGTTTGGAAACGTTATCATTTCTTCAGATAAGAGTGACGTTTTGAATGGGTTTGTAATGCAATGTAGCTGAGCTTAAAGTTTGTTGAGTTTTGGGTATTCTCGGAAAGATATAGTGCGATACTACAAGAACACATGAACACACATTCCACTCCTGTCTCTCCACAAAAGAGGGATGAGACAGGCATCAGACAGACCTTCTGAGAGAGTGAATACCTCAGCATGTCCGTCCAGTCCGGCGCAGCACAGTCAGTCTGCCATGTCGTTAGTGCGCGGCGTAATCTGATAATGTCAATCATAATTGCGTTAGATGTAATCCATCTGACTTTCAGTGTGCCGGGGTCAGGGAAGGAAGCAAGGCCCCACTTGCCATCAATTACCAGACATAAGAGAGTAGTGGATGGAGCTCTCCTCTATAAATAACAGCAAGAGGGCCCGGTGCTGGTGATCGATGCGGTACAGTTCCACTGTCATGGCGTTAATGCCAGCTGGCTTTCTTGGTGGAGGTGATCAATATCGCGTCTCCTCTGGGCTCCGTCTGGTTCCCCACACGGCCACGCATGGTGACTAGGGGGGTAAATGACACCTCCGTTGTGAATGGGAAATCACAGACCTTTTGGATTTTTCCGTCAGACTACAGTAAAACGCACCCCTGGGCGCTAGCTGCATAGGCCCCGGAGAAAACCTTTTGGGGTGGGGGGATAAAATCCCCAAAACAGCTTCTGCTGGTTGGGAGTCAAACATACTGTGCATATGCATGGGTTTCCCTAACTTCCTCTGGGGGCCTCAGGCCCCATGTTAGTGTAACTCAGATTAGGGAGGTTGAGAGTAAGACCTGCCAGATAAACTGCTGAAGAATATACAAAAATATTACGGATTACTATACAATGCTATACAGCTTATTACATGCTCTATAGCATTCTGCAGAATACTGTTGAGTACTGTACTACACAGTAAATATCCCTCAATCCTGTGTAGAGAAAAAAGTATCCCACTCAAAATTTCAATATTATATAGTAAAAATGAAGTAAATTCTACCATAGATACGATACATACACAGATTTCCACCATGCAAACACAGAAAAACTGATGATAATATAAAGGTTATTAGGAAAATAGTTTGGTTGTTGTTGTATTGACTCTCAGAAACTAACTCTCTTTTTTTTGCTCGGTTCTTATTACACCACAGGCACAATCCGACAATCAAATATGTTAATCAAACTGGTGATTTTGACAATCAAAATCACCAAACTATACAATAAAATAAATGTGGTCAGCTGAGGGCAAATATGAAATAACAAATTGGCAGCTTAATTGTTTTCCCGCTTGTCTTTGTCTGTAAGTGAAGCATGCCATTACTGATGATGCAAAAATCATATAACTTTATTGCAATTGTTAAAAAAAGAAGCTTTGTCTACAAATGTTGCTATCGCTGTTTAATGCCGCACCACCACAGCCGAAAATGAAAAGAAATCGACCCGTACACATGCAGCTATGGACGGTCACACCATCTTGCCCATGAAGCAGTCGCTTTGATGAGAAAGTGTTTGATGGAGTCCAAGTAGCCTATGTCAACAAATGTAATTGGTTTTTAGCGGATTTGCCAACACAGAAGTAATCAATCTCAGCCTAATATTTTAAGGCTGGGTTTGCAAAAATGTAGCATTCATTCTGTTCAACATTTTTAGCAAGATCTATTATTTGATGCATATTTTAAGACTTATCAGCCCTCCTAAATTTAAACCTTTGCTAAATGAAACTATTTTTTTTTTTACTAGAATAATACTAGATTATTTATTTGCAAATGCTCCTTCCCATCTCAATTAGAGACAACATGAATGAGAAAAAAACTAGTTCATTCAGGAAAAAGGTTACATAACGAATGCAGATGCATTCATAAGGGTGTACTATATGATACAATTAAGAATGTAATATCCTATCATGCAATACATATGGCGTGTATAAAAATGCTGAGCAGTCTCACCCCACCTTGGTTTTGGATCAAGAAGGCAAGAGGAAAGGATCTAAGTGACTTAGAAAAAGGATTCATTTATTCCAGAATGACAATGCCCCCATCCACAATGGACTCTTCTGTGGACTCTCCATCCTGCTCTACTATGAGAAGGGCCTGCTGCCCCCCTTTCATGAAACCCCCAGGAATAATATGGCACCTTAATATAATACATTTTAATGACAAGAAAGAAAAAAACGTATGTTGAAACAGACAGTGTATGTTCATTTTCACAATGAAATAATTGTAATGCAATATAGAACTATAGCAAGCTGCGTGTAGTCAAATTGAACACATATAGACTACATACAGAAGTAGAATGTGCCATAACCAATCTGAGAAACAGTATTTTAAATTTGACTGTTGATATTAAGAAAACATTAGCAAAAAAAACACTTCCTTATTTAGTTGGATGCATCATCCACAACAACAACAACAAGTAGACTATGTTAGCCAGAGCAATCAAATCTAACCACTGTAGCTTAGAATGAGGCAGAAATGTCATCAACATTTCACTTGCAAATCTGCAGTCTTTTTCCAATAAATGCACCTGTCATACCTCACATTTTGCAAACTAAATGGGAGCCGGAAGCACCCATTCAGTCGCAAATTAACATTGTTTATTAAGTAATATCTATTTCATGTGAAATAGGTGGATGCTACAAACACAGTTACATATCCTCCACTACAGCTTACAAGGCTAGCAACTATGAATAGTCATTTATGGAATTGTATCTGTTTCTTGAAGTTGATACACATTTTACCAATGTATTGAATGCTGGTAAAAGCTATCCTTCAACTGTGCATTGCACCGTCCCGAGTGTTAATCAGGCGAATCAGATTTGCCTTCATTTACTCATTCACCTATTTTTATATAAATAAAATGGCAAATACATATACATTTTTCTTTTAACTGGACATTTGAATAAATAATGCATTGCTGCTGGCTTCTCTTATTTCACTTAACCTCTGTAGTTTCTCTTTTAAGAGGTGCAACACATTGCTCTTCTAATACTTCGACTATACCAAAACATTTGTACATGTGTCATTTAATTTTACATTAGTCTTTTCTTTTTGTAATAATCTGTCATTTGGAAACCATATCCGGGATTTTAAATACCTAATGGGAGTTGAAAAAAGGAAGAGGGCCTTCTGCCTGATGTTTGCCAGTGAAAGAATATGGTATTTCTAGAATGAATGTGTATTAATACTGCAAATAATAATAATGGCTTAATAGCTGTCTAACAAGGGTTTATGATTAACACACACCATGTGTTTGGAGCGAGTTTAGCACTGAGACAAGTGGGTGAAACCAAATGGGGTGCAGCATGTCTATGTGTGAGCACTTCTTTGGGAAAATGAGAGTAGAGAAACATTTGCTTTTTAGAGTCCAATGGTAGAAACTGGCTCAACATAAACACCCCACCTGTGTTCACTGATCAACCACAGCTGAATAAGCCAACTGAGTGATCAGCATTCTGCACCATGTCTGATTTTCACTTATTTCTCCGAGTATAGAAAACAACATTAAATAATATTTTTTGCATCCAGCAAATTCCTAATATACATAATAATACTCAACTTTCATAAGTTCAGTTTCTGAATCTGAAACGGTGCATTGTCCAACAATATACGCATCTTTGATGCAAAATTGCTTAGGAATATTTATTGGACAGACAATCAATATTTTGTTTGTTTTTATTATATTGTTAATGGAAATGCAATAATGTATTCTTCCGATGTTAAAAATAACACATCGGACATTATAGAAATGTAACATTGGTACAAGTTCTAACCAACCAAGCACTGTCACCCCAGATTAACCTCCATGTAAAGACGAGACTGGGATATACAATTTCACTGCTACTTTTTGCTGTCAATCAAGCCTAAAGCCATATGGTTTTATGTAAACAATAAGAGAATCATCTAAACTTTTTTTTAGTTTCAAGTGGATATCACCTTGCTATTTGCTATTTATTTCACTAACCAAAGTTGTGAATGATTATATATTTTTTGCCTATATTTGTGTAAAACTAGTGGGTGCATGATAGTTGTGTATTAATACATTATTTATGGATATGTTTCAGTAACCAATTTTGAACTCCTGTTTTAGGAGTTTCTTGCCTTCCTGTTGAGTGATGATATGTTTTGGGTTGCTTTCGAGGAATGTAACAGTTCAATTTATAGTCTGGACAACAGTTACACATTTTTTG
The DNA here is from genome assembly GCA_016801105.1 of Esox niger. Classification (NCBI taxonomy): domain Eukaryota; kingdom Metazoa; phylum Chordata; class Actinopteri; order Esociformes; family Esocidae; genus Esox; species Esox niger. The sequence goes on from JACXGJ010001702.1 coordinate 41,317, forward strand.
AGAAGGCAGTGTCCTGGTAGCGCCTACCTGTCTATGTTTTTCTTCAGCTGAAAGGAAGAGGAGAAAAATAGGACCAGAATAAGGTTACCTCCTGGACCAAACACAGAAGAAGTAAGGCGGCTAAGGCTTTCTCATTTCAGTGATTTAGGGTCTAACTGTATCTCAAGAAACCCCCTTGTGTGAATGAATCAACCATTAGCCTGGAGCATAGGGAGAAGGAGCGACACAGAAACATGGCTGGTTTGATGTAAACGCATGTTCTCTCTCCCTCAGACACGCTCTGCAGGACAGTGTTGCTCTGCTCAGAAGAAACAACACCCGTTTCTTAAAACATTACATTTCTGCTGCCGCCACTGGTCCCTGTGAATTCCCAGAATAACTCTCTAATTGGTCGGAAATCTACTTAGTATATTTGAAACGGAACTGCGTTTCTAATGTTACCTTTCAGAGGCCTAGCATTGCAGTCACGTTACATCGCTTCTTAACCCAGTTGTTTTAGTAAGACAGCAAGACTTTGAATAGAGCCGTATTCAGTGCTGTACTTGTCTGATTTCTTTGTTTGTCTTGAATAAACACACACTGGATTTACGTTTGGGGAAATATTTATGGTGGTGATTATTTTGCAGGGCAACTAGCCCTGGTGTAATTGGCCACCATGATGTGTACGTAGATCATAAATGAGAACTTGAGACGGGGCAATTATTCAACTTTTTATGACCTGGCTGAAGTGAATCAGTGGGCTTTGTTCATTGTCCTGAGACCTCTGGTCCTAAGGTCCTAATTGAGGTTTGTGTGAGAAGGCTTCCTGGCAGGGAGGAAGTGCATGAGGGAAGGAGAGAGAAAGAGGAATGAAGGAGAGAATATGGGTGGAAAGAGCGTAGGTGAGAGAGAGAGATCTGAGTGTTTCTGCTTGGCTGGATGTGGGCCACACAGGGCCTTCCCCTGGAACTAATGGAGCTTCCTCCGGCTCGCTTTTCACCTCAGATGGGCACAGCTGGGGGAGATCCACCACCCAGCACCGGGTTACACCTCTCCCCCTCCCCTGTCCTCCACACCAGTGGGACAGGGGAATGGTCTCTGGGTCCGCCTGCTTGCCGTGCTGCTTCCTCTCTGCCTGTCTTACACACCTTTCACGGCTCCGCTAACACGCGTGGCCAGGGGGGGTGTCAGCCGGGCCCGCTGCTCAAGATGAAACAGGTTCATAGTGGTCCGCACTGTGGGAAGTACAGTCAAATCTGCCCCACATAGTTCAGTGGACAGACGGGCCATGGAGGGATGGGTTCTATTGGAGCTGTAGCCTGTTTATGTCAAACTACAGCAAGTCCCCCACAGTTTGTTGAGGCTGAGAGACAGGCATGCTTAAGTAACAGGGCTGGGTAACGAGCCTAATGAACTTGGTTGTGCGCTGGACGAGGGGGGTTTCCACCATCCACCCTGTCCGACCACCCGCCTGCTCTCCCCGCTGGCCCTTTGATATGCCTCTGTGTAGCAGCCCTGTGGGCCTGTACCACCCCTCTAACCAGCCCTCCACCTCCATGACATTTTACATGGCCATGGAAAAAAGACCTGGATTGTGTCATAAAAACGCCAGAAGGTGTTGTAAAGAAAGGCCTACAGGAGTGTTTGATGTTTCCCTCCCACGTTCCTCAACAACAAACATGCATTCTGGTAATTATTGGGTGGTACTGTACATAGCCTATCGTTGTGTGTCTCAATCCAATCACGCATTGAAATTCTTCTTAATTCACTACATTTCTTTACAGAGTAGATCTATTTCTTTACAGAAAAGATCTATGCACAACAACAGTATAGCTCAGCATTACGGTGCATTTTAGACAAGAATGAATCCTGTTTTTTTTTCACCACAGGTTGAGTATATTTCCCATCAGACACACTTTCACTAACAATACCATTAAGTTGTGTATGCTCAGCCCCTCCCCACTGACTGTGTGTATGCGTGCACGCACGTGTGCATGCGATGGATGGTGTATGTGTGAGAGGTTATAAAGAAGTGCACTTCCACATTGTGGAACTTGTAAAACATAGTGAGGGCTACACCCTCTGCAGCCACACAGCAGGTTCCAATTAGAACTCTTATCTACTAATTATGTTCCGAACACATATGCATTCCAGAATTAAAAAAACTGCTGTACTGCATGTCCTGTCTCTGTAACAAGTCTGTGGCAGAGATTGCTCTGTAATTGAACCTCTTCATGGGTCCTTTGGCAGTGAAAATAGGCTAAGTTAGATTCGTATTAACAGAGCATCAATCATAGCTGATCAAACGATAAACAGTGTCGATGATCTCGGGCTCAAGCGTTTGCACCTTTATCTAAATGAGTGGTTTGCCTCAGAATCACTGGGGAGTCAGTCAGGAGGGGGATGACAAGGAGTGGCTGCCTGGGACACTTGGCTTCTATTACATTACACCACTGTGTGGTGCTGTGCTCCAGATCACAGACATACACGAACCTATACACACACACACACACACACACACACACACAAATACTGACACATGTGTGGTAACACACACATGCATCAGGCATGTTTACGTGCAATCACACACACACGCACACACATGCACACACAGTTGTAATAGTACCGTCGAAAGTGCTTTGTGAAATTAACCCTCATGTTGTTACAATAAAGTACTTCAACACATTAAAAGCAAAAAACTACTGGGTTGTCGTGCACACAGACCCAGATAAATAAAAATCTAAATAAAATGCATTATTGGTACATCAATAATGTTGATAATAATAATTAGTATAATAATAATCAAAAGACACGCAAGAAAGGTTTGGATTCATTTCTGTGGAATGAATCTCTCAACATGCAGTCTACTGGAGATCAATATGATATTTGGTTACTGCCTTTTTATTTCTTACACAAGTTTCAAAGTTTTGCAGTTTATAACCGGTCATTTTAGTATTTACCTGTGGTTGTTCCCAGCTCTGAATACATGTTTTTAGAATATAATCTGTGTGTTAAATCATAACCTATAGTAAATAGTAAACATTTCTGTATATGCCTGCTTTGGTGGAATTGATGCTTTTGAAATAAAAAAGGCTGAAAACAAAAAAGTTGCTTTACACTGAATGAAAAGGAACACGATGATCCTTCATACATGAACATAATGATCACAAGAAACAGAATACAACAAAAGTTACAATGTTAATTAGCTATTTTAGAATGTATTATAATAATGCTTGTTTAGTCATTTAAAAATAACACCTTGAAATGCAGGCCCATTTAAATAATAAATATATATTATATTCTTTTCCGTGAATTCAAGGGCAAAATATATATATATAATATATATAATTACATTTAAAATAATTACTCTAAATAGACATATAATACCTCACAACATGACAGAAACTTTGAAGAAAAACACAAAACCAGACAATGAATAAACACAGGCAAACACACATTTCTATTAGTTGTATTGTTTATATTCAAGCATTTGTCTTAAGTTGCTGTTAAGTTGCACTTCATATATCTGTAATACATTAACATTTGATTTAATGTGTGAACATTTTAAAGTTGACTTTGTATGTTATTTTCGTTTCATTATGTTTCAGGACAAAGGAAAGTTAACTGTTTCTATGTCAAGTGAAGGGGATGTAAATCAACATGTTTTATTAATAATTAATAACTGTATGTATAGGTACAGTTATTTCATAAAATTATACTGAAGTACAAATTCGAATTGAAGTATATATTTTTTTAACTCAATAAATACACTGATATGAAGGTGAAAAAAGCATTCCACATAAATTATTTACAAATTAATAAACTAATTAATGTGTTTCATAGCATATTTTCACTCAAAATTATCAGGCAAATCTAAATTAGTAAACATTGGCGTTTCAAGTAATATGACTTACTTGGACTTCCTCTATGTAAAAGAATAGAGGTTTACATAGTTTTTAAATGTCTAATCCTTCCACTGATCCCCATACATAAAACATGTGTAAGATCCCTCAATCAAAGTATTGAATTTTTTGCATGGATTCAAATACAAAGGGCTGTGGTTGGAACAAAGGTGGCTGTAAGTAATTAGACATTGCATAATTCTTCATGCAAGCATCTAAATATTTAGCTTTTTTAATTCATTTTATTTTTTATTCAGTACTGCACTGACAGGTAGGTAAAAAAAACGTAATACACATAAGGTAAGTAACAAAAAATATTATGCAGCATTCAACAAGAAACGTCATTAGTTAAAGAACAGAAATGTTTGCATTTGGTTTTACTGGAGTACATGTGTGTAAATCCATGCAAGTGTGCTGGCCCGGGAATGGAAAGAGCTGAACAGGTTGTAGGGTTTGAACATTGCCTGAAGTTAGGAAGGAGAATCTCCTCTGGTTGCCACATAAGCAATTATCATGATACTGTAGTGAATACAACCTTCAACTGGAAGCCAGTAGAGTTTGCAAAGAAGAGGGCTGAAATAAGAATACTTGGGAGGGTTGAACAGTATGTGGGCATCTGCATTCTGAATAAGTTGCTGACGTTTGGGGGCACACACTTGGAGCCCTGCCGAGAGTGAGTTGCAATAATCTAGATGTGAGACGGAAAGTACCTATGCTGTTTCCTGGCTGGGATAAGGTCAACCTCTACAAAAATTGCAGACCATGAACCTGAACCAAGAACTAGGAGCGAGTTATTGCCTTGATGTTATCATAAAACAACAAGGTGTCATCTCGGGTTACCCCAAGGTCAGGTTGGGAAGAGGATACTATGCAGTTGCCAGCCATGACGGATATGTCCTGGAGTGAACAGGCATTTCCGCAGAAGAAGAGCAGCTCAGTCTTGTCAATGTTAGGCTTGAGGTGGTGTGCCAACATTCAAGCAGAGATGTCAGCCTGGCATGCAAAGATACATGTTGTCATAGGGGTGTTGAAAGAGGAAAATAGCGGTGTCACCTGCATCACAGTGACAAGAAAGAACATGTGAGGATATGGCAGAGCCTAGGGATTTTGGGAATAGAGAGAAGTGCCGAGGGCCAATAACTGAGGCATGAATTAAGTGCCTGCGCACAGCAGACACCAATCCTCTCCATGTGCCTTCTCAGGAGTGGCCTGCCAGGTAGATTGCTATCCAGTTTCAAATGTTTGGGTTTTTCAATTAACTCTGCCTCTCTGATGCATTGCTTTTATCTGGTCTAGATTCATAGTCCAGTCTTCACTATGGATTATCAAATCATCCAAGAAGGCAGCAACACAAATATGTTGTAGGAAAAGTAACTTGTCCATTAAGCTCTGAATGTCATTTTTAGGGCTCCGTGTCATCTGAAAGAAAGGACCCGGTAATGCAACAGGCCCTGTATGGTGGAGAAGGCTATCTTCTCCTCAGCTCCTGGATAGCAGCACCTGCCAGTATCACTTGGTGAATTTTGAAGTGCAGACAAATTTGTAATTTTCTAAGTGGATACACTGCATTGAGGCTCCTTCAGTAACTACAGAAATGTACAATGCCATCTAGTTTTGGTACCAGTACAATTGGACTGAACCAGTACATCGGACTGACTTATTTTATAATTCACTGGACCTACGCAATCAGTGCATATGGACCTTGCTACGTTGGAATTCACAAGCTTGAGCACTTCTGTTGTAGGCGCTCTGCTGATGGGCTTAGGCCTGCACCATGTGCTCTTTCACAAGGGGCCAGATGGTCGATATAAACATTTCATCACTATTTGGCAACGCCCCTACTACACAGCCGCCTCTGTTAGTATATACAATATATCTATATATATACATACAGTACTGCCGATAGTATGTAAGCCCCTTGTGCAATTATAGTTATATAATAACAGTGAAATTGTGATTATTCTTCAGTAAGGCCACACACAAATATACCAAAGAATGGCTCTGGAGACAGAAGCCAATGCCATCCACTAAGATGCTGTGGCAGGACCTGAACTGGTCAATACATGCCAGGCACCTGTCAAACCATATTCAGATGGCTGTTTTATGAAGGGTGAAGTGGGCAAACATCCCTAGAATCACTGACATGCATTGTTTACGCTCTCATGATTCATTAATGACTTTCTGACATTGGTTAATCAAGATGTCCACCCTGATGGCATTGTCTTTGACATCTTATGTAAAACTATGTTAAAAAAGAGAAAAACGGCAATGTAAAAATATGAACATGAGGCAGGGAATGTGACAAACTTTTTGTGTTCAAAAATATTTGTGATTGGACATAAAGGTTCTACAGTACCTGGAGGCAGACCTGGAGGACAAAAGTGTGAGAAAACTAACCGCATATTGAAACCAAATGTAATTTTACAATTTTTACACCTAACTACTAAACACAATTATTTGTGATTGGACATAAAGGTCCTAGAGTATATCCTGAACATTTTTGGGGCAAAACATATTTTTGTGAAAGCCTCTTCAGAAAGCATTGATTGCCCATCGATATGGGAAACAGAGGTCATTTGGTTGGATGTTCGAGCAATGAGGAATCACCCAAAATTCATAATGTCTGCGATGATGATACACAACTAGCTGCCTTGCATCAACTGGAAAAAGCATCTCAGCAATGGGTGCAATGAATCCAACTGCTTACAGTCTGGATTAGGTGAGAAATAAATTAAGATTAATAATAACGTTTGTAATATAATGAAGTAATCAATGAACATGGAGATGCAACAATATTAGAACAAACTATTTTGACTATTGTCTTGCAACAAAGCATTTAGTGAAACTAACATGGAACATGCATTTAAATATAACTTAAACTTAACTACATGCATTTAATAAAATCTTTACGATTGAAACCCAAAGGAAAATTAAATATAATATTTTGATAGCTGAGGTACTCACATTGAGGAACCACCAATTTCTTTACTATTTATTTTTTACAGTGTAACCTAACAGGGTGGAAATTGATTTCAAGGGTCAAATACAATAACATTTCAAATGATTATATATGCAATATTAATGGGAATTTGATAAAAGAGATTTTAAACTACACAATAATCAATGTATTAAAATATTTTATTATTTTATGCCTGTAAAATCGTGTGTTAAAAGTGTGTAAAATCCATATAATACCCCTTCTATAATCATATTTGTGTGTTCTTATGTTGCCCTCTTCAGTATACATTCGAAATTTCCATTTATCACTATTTAACATTAATTGGTAATTTATATTTTATTGGCCACAGAGGCCGAATATTAGGAATGAACCAAATATCGTTTATGAACATTTGATGTGAGTGTTACATATGTTGTAATAATGCCCATATTTATTATTGTGATTATTATCTGTTACTACGTCTTCTTATAGTCTGTAGTTTTACCATGTACCACCATCTCACAGAAGACACCAAACAGACAAACAACCGAAGACAAATGAAAACCAAAGCTAATCAAGGTAGGTCTGACTTCCAAGAGGCAGCCCAGGGAGGTTTAGGGATTCCCAGAAGATATTCTGATGTGGTGTGGGTGTCAAGTCCTCTCCTCCCAGTCCCCATGGCCCAGTAGCACTGTGACAGTCTTGGCTTTTAGCCAGCTCTGCGTAGACAGAAACAGCATGTTTGCTGTGATAGTGATCGAGCGGATGTCTCGTGGCCCCTCCATTTCAAAAGCCTCCCCACAGAGCAGGAGCATACCAATTAGCATGCAAACGCTTGTAGCGCTAATGCCAGTAACCAGCCCAGCCACCACATCTCTAGTCTGAATCCCTTCTGAAGTTAACTCAGCTGGCTGCTCTATCGACAGTAAGGAGAATCATTTAAAAACCATTTCAACTGCTTGTTGGAGGAGAGGATGTGACATACAAGGTTAGCTGTGCAGTTTCAGCTTTGCATTATTAGTGATGAAACACACCCCGGCCCCATTGCTTCTAATTAGTTATTTGGCTGCATAGCTATTCTGGCAGCACAACAAACAGAGGACCTGGCACTGGCCGTGAAGGAGTTGGGGATATTGCTGAACTTATAATTGGTCAAAACAAATGAATCATAATAATAATATTATATATTATTAATGGAATGCCCAGAACATTTGTTTCTATTGCCTGAAATTGCATTCATCCATCATCATTTTTGGGCATCACTAGACACAGCGTTCAAAGGAACATCCAATACCATAAAACTCTGTATCTGCATCTGCAACTGAAAACCAAACACCTGCTCAACATCCAAAAGAACTGATGTGGCATATACACCGATGAGCCAAAATAATATGATCACTAACAGGCGAAGTGAATAACGTTGACCACTGATCATCTCCTCACAATGTCACATGTCAAGGTCTGGGTAGATTAGATGGTAAGTAAACTATTATTTATTGTTATTGGATGCAAGAGAAGTGGACAGGAGTAAAGATATGAGTCGTTTTGACAAGGGCCAAATTGTTATGGCTAGACAACTGGGTCAGGGCATCTCTGAAATGACAACGGCTTGTGGGGTGCACTCGGGCCAACAGTGGTGAGTGCCTACCAACAGTGGTCCAAGGAGGGACAAACCCCAAACCAGCAACAGGGTGTTGGACGCCCAAGGCTCATCAATGCGCAAGGTCAACAAAGGCTATCCTGTCCGGTCCAAACGGACAAAAGATCTACATTGGTACAAGTCACAGAACATTTTAATGAAGGTTATGGGAGGAATGTGCATCACACCCTGCTCTGTATGGGGCTGTGTAGCCACTTACCAGTCAGTGCACATCACCCCGTTCCACCATCAAAAGCGCCTGCAATGGGAACACAAGCATTCGAACTGGACCTTGGAGCAGTGGAAGGTCTCCTAGTTCTATGAGTCCCATTTTCTTTTAGATCGTGTGGACGGCCATGTACGTGTGCACTGTGTACCTGGGGAGGTGAAGGCACCAGGATGCTCTATGGAAAGACGACAAGCTAGTGCATCCCTTCATGACAACAGTATTCCTGATGGATGATGCAGCCAGCCACACTGCACACATTGTTCTGGAATTGTTTGAGGAACATAATGAAGAGTTCAAGGCTTTGCCCTGGTCTCCAAACTCCCCAGATCTCAATCCGATTCAGCATCTGTGGGATGTCCTGGATCAACAAGTCTGATCCAAGGCGGCTCCACCTCGCAACTTACCGGACATGAGGGATCTGCTGCTAATTTATTGGTGCCAGATACCACAGGACACCTTCAGCAGTCATGTACAGTCCTTGCTTTGTGGGGCTGATCAGTGTATATTCCCCATTCAATTTAGACCTGTTCAAATATACAGAGCCATGTTTATAACACTGTGCACAAAAACAATGACCAACTTTTGGAGTGTTTTGACACCATTCAAGTCTCTGTTGTCTTTGATAACATCACTATCAAAAAGGACCAAAATGTCAGGACAAGGAATATAAATGTATCTCTGAATCATTCCAACAAATAATCCCTTGAGTGTACATTCTTTTTGCACCTCTGCACAAGAGAAGCAAAAGGCTTCACTAATCCCATGCCTAAGATACATCTGTGCCCTTGATGTGTGTCAACTACATTGACACTGAATGCAGAAAAGCAAGTGATGTTAAGCAAAAACAGGTATATTTTGCCAATAAAGAATATTTTGTGCATATAAAGAAATTCCTGCTGGAGCAAAGTGGACACTTTCTTGATTATGACGAGGTTTACGACAGAAGTGTTAAAAACAACAGTGGAGCTATTTCCCACATTTAAGCATGGCTACAAACCGAGCTCCCTTTGATCTCTGACAGTCCGACTTTGAATGCTCCTACAGAGCATCGGCTCTGTCGAAGTTCATCTTGGAATCTGCTGGAAGTGTTCTCAGAGACTTAGAAGCTGCTTCACATTCTCATTACTACGTCTGGCAAGTTGCATTTACATGTAGAATGTTTCTATAGTAAAATCATCAAATAAAATCCTTTATGGAACCGAACATAACTAGAAATACTATATTTTTATTATCTTAACAGAAATGGCTATATAGTTAAAAGATGTAGTTGCTACATTATTATGTCAAGTTAATCCTGTCAGTCCTTTTGATTTATTAAATGAATTAATGGCTCAAGCTAAAATAAAATCAAGGAGTCTGTTCCTAACAGTTCCCAATAGTCCATGCTTTAGTCTTGTTGTTTGCTGAGTCTTTCTCCACCTCAACTGGCCCTGAATTTCTGACTTTTTTCTTAGTGCCAGAAACTGGGCTGTGTAGGCACGATCAAATCATAACCAAATTAAATACTTTCCATTTGGGATTATATATTTGTTTGGTTAAATACATTTGTGGCACCATAAGAGTTATTTTAATTAGAACATTTCCCCTTTTAAATATGACTGCAGAGACTCTATTCTTTAACCACAAAGTAATTGTTTGATTTCAATTCAAAATCTTTTGAGCATAGAACCAAAATAAGATAACATATTCAGTGTCCCAAAACTGTCACTAAACTGACCATGATTTGGTGGAGAGTTCGGCATCATTTTTGGTACAGCTCTGTTTTGACACTCAACTTCTTTTAGGTTCAGATTCTCTAAGACAAATGAGGTGGATATGAGCATTTAAATGACTCTTCGGTGCATTAGTTCCTGAGATAAGGGAGGCATGATGTTTCACATCAGTGTGTGGTAATGCTGTTGACATGTGTGACTGATTGACCGATTGAATGCTGCATTACCCAAGGAGGAGCAGCTGACAGCCACAGCCTATGACATGGTCTGCCTTTCACCTGACACCTGCCAATAGTAGGGGAGGACACACACACCTTATAATTATTAAATTATACACACAGCGCCTCTTTCACTAACATCTCCCCTCACGAGACCCAGCTGTTCATACCTCCCAGTAAGAAAGAACGGAGGGAGGAAGGAAGGGAGAAAGGGCACAACGTCACGCTTCACTGCTTTCCAATACTGCACACATTTTTTTTTAAGAGTGCCAAAGTGAAAAGATCCAATTTCAGCCAATGAGGGCGGTAGCATAGTCAGGGACAAAAGAGACAAGATACTGCAATCTAGAGGTCACTGACACTGTCTCTACTATAATTACTACACTTCCTTTAATACTTCTCCAAAGCCACTGTGCTTCCCCCTCACTCCTATTGGCTTACATCTATGTATTAGTAAGAACAAGTGTTTGATGCAATAGCGGTATTGTGTCGAGTCGAAGGCTGACTTAATTCGGTGGAGATTGGGCTTTTATTGTAGGTTTTGGGTGGTTCCGTGACATGGGGCAGGTTTGTGACCCCTTGTTCATCTACTCTATTGAATCCTGTTGGAAAACGTATCCCATCTAGTCTCTTTTCACTCCAGTGATTGTCAATAGCTGAATGAAATGGGTAATGACATAATACCAACCTTTCTACTATTTTATGTTGACTCCACCAACACATTAACCCCATTAATGTGTTGGTGGCATTTTGTTAAGGCTTGTAAACATGGAGATCACAATGTCAATGAAGACTATCGCCACTCAAATGAATGAATGAGCCACGCTCAGAGCTAAGAATCAACAACACTTGTGATTTGGATAGTTCCTCCCTAGTCAAACTATGCGATGCACCGTACCATATATGGTGAAAACCTATTTGAAATGTAACAGTGGTGAACTTTAAAATCACAAGTGTTGTTGATTCTTAGCTCACTTGTCATTTGGATAGTTCCTCCCTAGTCAAACTATGCGATGCACCGTACCATATATGGTGAAAACCTATTTGAAATGTAACAGTGGTGAACTTTAAAATCACAAGTGATGTTGATTCTTAGCTCACTTGTCATTTGGATAGTTCCTCCCTAGTCAAACTATGCGATGCACCGTACCATATATGGTGAAAACCTATTTGAAATGTAACAGTGGTGAACTTTAAAATAATCCCTGATTGTTTTGTGTACCAAAAACCATTGACAAAGATATGAAGACACCAACTAGACGAAGACACGCTTAATTCAAAGAGGAATCTACTCAAATTAAATGTAAAGGATTTTGTTTAGTGGATGTTTGTTGTTTTAAAATATTGTGATTTGGGTAACGAGAAAGGGCTGCAGTCAGCAAAACATCCTGTAGCTTTTCTCCTGCACTGCCCAGCCAACCACTTAAGATATCTTTGAAGATGAATCAATCACACTATATTATAGCAGAGAGCGTAGAGCAGAGCCCACAAGGTGCCTAGCTCATGATCGAACACTGTGCCTGCACTTCATAGCAGTCTGCAGGCATTGATGCCCTGATTGATTGCTGAATGGAAGTGACTAGAAAGAAGAAAAGGATTACGCTTGTCAAATGCAGTCAATACGCTGAGCTGGATGGTCAAATGTTTGCAGTAAATCTTGAATAATGTCTGCAAAGCTAAAACAGATAGAAACAACGACCAAAGGGAATAATTCTACTTTTGGTTGAATGGAGAAAGTGTAGAAGGGCGTTTTTCATCTCATTTCAGCTTAAAATGAAAGGAGTGTAAATATGCTGTAGATTATGTGCAGGGTTTAGGAGATTAACCACAAATTCAGCACAGATCAAAACACCTCATATTATTTTATCAGAAGGAACTGAAATCAAATAATGGGAACATGGGACAACAGGGACTGTAATCTATAAAAATGCTTGGTTCTGCTAAAAGGACTGGTTCAAACTTTTCTAAAGGTTTGGGTCACTGGAGTACAAATATTGTATTTCTGCTAGGTTGTACGCGCAGAGTTCATCTCTTGATATTGCACCTATTTATCCTGCATTAAATCTCATTCACTGTTAATTAATGACTCTCAAATCTCAAGGCATTAGAATCAGATAATTATTTTTCAAGGTCCACTGGAAATATTTAAGAGTGATATCTACGGATACGGCCAGATGTAATACAGAGCTTTGCTGAGATGCCATCGGGGCTTCATGCATTCAGCAGCAGTGGGGGCCAATAGCAGAGTGTTATTTACAGCTGGGTTTTCTTTTATGGAAAAATCAAGAGGTGATTGATGAAGGTTAATGTGACGGCGAGGCTGCACCAAGCTGCATTCGAGTGCTGCAGGTTAACAGAAAACACTAACTTCCATAAACTGCTATGGAGATAAATCACTGTTATTCTGGCGGCCCTGACAGCAGTTTAAGCAGCGGCAATCATCGAAAGCACCTCGGGAGCCCCGGCGCTGCGCTTTGCAAAATGTCATGGAGGAGCACGGGGGGATGGGGGGAATCGAGGTGTCGGTGGGGCGGGGGGACATTGGTGAGGGAGATGGTCATATGAAAAGCCCATCAGTGGGCAGGTGTTTTACATAAATATCCCAAAGAGCAGTAAGCAAATTCTGTTGACAAAAAAGCGCAATAAAACAAAGGTTTGGAAGCGCGACCGGTCCCCGTTGCTTCCCCCCCACCACTGCTCACTCACTACCAAACCGACTGGGGTGAGATTATGGTGTTTGCTTTTATCTGTCAGAGATCAATATTTCAAACATCCGATAAAAGAGGAAATTGAACTGGGAATAGACTGAAGTGCTGTAAAAAGTACAAAGCACAATTATCAAAAAGCACTTAAAGAGCTTAATAGGATACACATATTAAAAATGCTCAAATGGACGCTCTAGGCAATAATGAGAGCTGGTACTCCTCTCATCAACCTCCTGCACCCCCCACTCGCCCCCTGTGCTCCCACCACTAGTACCTTTTGATCACAACCCGCTACCCTCCTGTACGCAGGCAGGGACTGTGGTCAATGCATTCTGGGTAGTATATGGACCCCTGGAGGACTGGATGTAAAGGCAGCCACTCTCAGTGTTTTAACACAACAGCCATTAGGTGTGATTGGGCACTTTCTGTCTTTATGGGAAATGCAATATATGTGTAAACCAAGCATCAAGAGCTGAACTAATGTCAAAACTACAAGGACAACTGAGGGGTTTTGTGGAAACAGATCGCAGAGATGAAAGTCTATAACCTTCTTCCTGTTAGAGGAGCTTAACAGTTGTTTTCTCCTTGGAATTGTCTCCGATTCCACTTTCCTGCCAAGTTCACTGTAGTCCCTCTCTGTCCAATAGGCACTAGAGGATTCAACCTAGTCCTCTGGGCATCAGAATAGTATTTATATGAATAAAACATTTTGAGAACCAGTCATGAATGAGCAACACTTATTTCCGTATTTCTAGCTAAAATTCATGTCATGTATATAATGAAGGTATATCTGCTGACAACGCCAAGCATTTTCTTTTCTGATGATGTTTCAGTCTCAGGTTATTACAGTGTAGTTACAACAACCTCCATGGAACACAGATCACCTAATGGTGCTCCGGTCTGGATGTCAGTCATGCTTTTAGCTGTAAGAGCCACTCAACATGTACTTATGTGGTAAATCAACATTGCTCAGTGCTAGAGCTACGGACCACCTCCTCGGGGGTCAGCCAGAGTGGTCAAAGGACTGACCTTTTCGCCCTCATCATTCACATATTGATATCTCCATGAATCTACCTGCTAGTTAAATATTATTCAGGGCAGAGTCAACTTAATGCTTGGCAATAATGAGGCAAAACAGGGAAGCAACATATATTGTTGAGCCTCCATTGATTATTAATTCCCTTGGATTAACATATGGGCAGTTGGCTGGAGGCTAAGGATGGTAAACAGTAGAGTAGCTGTGGTCTAATAACAGATGGTCACATTAACTTCAATATACATTGTGAAATATGCGTGAATTGACGTTATCTCAGGTGTCTTTGCTCCCTCTCTCCCTCTGATTCGCTTTTCAGATTTAAAAAAATGATCAGAAAAGAAAGAACGGGTTTCTTTGTTGAAACACAAACACAGCTGATTTCCACTGATATCAAGGAATCTTTTGATGAAGACATCCTATTACTCCACAAAATGACATGATAGGAGTCCATTCTTCTCAGCCGTATCTAAACGAGCCTTCATTAGCAATGTGATCAATACTTTCTCTTGATTAAGTGGGATGAAGGGCAGTCATTTCATTTTCAAGCATTTTTCCAAATCGATCAATGGTGAGATTATCTGGCAAATGACAAAGATGCAAGCTAGGGATTCTAAAATACTCTGTCTCATTCTCTCTTTTTTTGTTGTTCAGAGGTACACACATTTGTGTACATTCACACACACACACGCACACTGCAGAGTAAATCATTGAACTCCGTAATCACTAGCCCAATATAATTGCAGACATAGCTTTTAATCGGCAACGTTAAGACATTAACTAAATTAGTTTTTAAAGATTTAAGATGTTTAAAGATTTCACTCGCAAATACCTCTGATTCTATTCTATCTGGCCCGGGAATTGCAGTTGATTGAAGCTGATTGATTCAGGTCCTTGAAATGTATCTTTAAAGTATCTGAGCTGTCTCTGGTATATTATACGCAGCAGACCCAGGCTCCTCCAAAGAAGTGACAAGCTTGCTTTTTGTATAGATTACAGAACTCAAACAAGACTAAACCAGGTGCAATACATCAACATTGCTCATCAGGACATCATTAGGACTGTACCCTGATCATGAAGATTATTTTACTTCATAATTGAAGTGCATGCATAAAAAACATGTGAACACTACTGAATTCCCATCAGTGTCATCCATTTCCAAGGACATTTGTCATAAAAAGATCCATCAGAGGAGGAATCTTGCAATTTATGAGTTATCTTCAACTGTTCAGAAATCTGTTCAGAAATCCACCATTTATGGGTCACCCTGTTAAAGAGAGGGGGCCACTAAAGTCACTCAGGGGATGTTAATTAACCTCCAGGCCAGTTTGGTATTTTGCTTTGAGACTCAGATCCATGCTCTCTGGGGCTTGCAAGGACCTCCAGTGCACTGAGCTGAGAGTGAGCTAAAGAGACTCAATCGATGCCAGTATAAGAGAAGCATGGGATTGTGTCCCAAATGTCACCAGATCCCCTATGTACAATAAGGCACTACTACTGACCAGAGCCCAGATAGACTATAAGGCACAAACCCTTGGTAGGGTAGACTGTGAATGGGTTTATTGTTACCCTACATACTTCCTCCTTGTAACGCCCTTCAGAGATCCTTTTTTCTGGGACAATTCAAATCACATTTTTGATATTTGCTTTTTATGATGGAACATAGGAGAGAAGGATCTAGAGGGAAGGTATTTAGCAGTTTGTAACTAACCTGCTGCCCTGGAGGGCCCCCTTTTGAAGTTCAAGCCTAATTTGGAAAAATATAAAGGTCTGCTGTGTTATCATAATTTGTGCTGGTGCATTTTACACAGGCCAGGGCTACCCCTGGGGTTTGAGCAAACAGAAAAAAGGTGGAGGAAAGAAGAAAAGATGTTTTAGACAGACATATTACCACAGAAATATGCCTGTTCATCTCGGAATGCACCAGTTCCAGAATGCACAACATCACAGAGAAGCAAGGGCCAAGGCCATGAACATCAATCTAAGTTTGTTCTGACTACAACAATTTTCCATTTTTGTTTTTTAAATGTAAACTTAATACAATCAGCATGCTCTTAATTTGTTTGAGTGTGAAATGATTTTCCTAAATCAAGTCAAAGATCAAAGACCTCAATTTTTGGGACAGCTAATGCATGACTAGTTGACACTGTGAGGATGCCATCTGTGTCTGAGGCCCTGTGAGGATAATACATTCATCCCTTCATGTAGAGAACAATGAAAATAATCACCCATTCAGAATATCAAAAACAAAGCTTTGCAGACCATTCACAAGTAAGGACATTGCATGTATCTTTCATGCGCTTTCCGCGTTAATGAGCTCTGAAATACATTTTGAACGTAGCTTATGGCTGCCTTACACTACTGTGGGATGAGAACAGCTCAATAAAATATACACAGGAGGTCGAAACAGGAGGGAAATAAAAACCCTTTTTGACAATGTTAAGCCTTGCAGCTGCTTTGAGGCAACTGAAGGGTTTTTATCAGCTCTTCAGATGTTGGATCATGGGGCGCAGAAAGCTCTCCAAGGGTAAGCAATGTCAGAGTCAACGTGTCTGTACTGTACCATAACCATTCATGCTCTCATGTTATGGACACATCAGCCAAGCATCTCCGCAGTGAAATAACATTTTAGTTTCACCTCACTAGAAGTGCACACCTGAGAAATGCATGATGTAGCTCCAATATGGTTGATCACTTGACCGTCACTTCCTGGTTATGCGTCTGAAGCTACATTCTGTTGACTCTCTGTCAGGGAAGTGTGTTGCCAATGCTTTGGAGGAATCCATATTGAATTACAGAAGCATCTGTCTCTGTGGCTAAGACAAGACATAACTTTAACTAACAGATGGGGCATGTATCGACCATATTTAAATTATGAGAACTGAACCCAACACAAATGCCCAACAGATATACTGCACGTCTGGAAATATTCACATTCATGGTAATCAAATGAGCAATGATCACTATCCAAATAGAGATAAAACTGTAATGGACCGTATGAAGGTTACAGTTGAATATACATTCCTTGGCCCCACTAACACCTGCACAAGATCGAGGAGAGGACCAAACGAGTTTATTGATGCGTGTCTGTGTCTGTATAGATGGTTTAATAAAGACAAGGTCAAGTAACAAAAGCCGCTCTCACTCAAATGGACGTTCCAGCCGTGGCTATGATGACCTTGCACACACACCATGGCTGTGGGTTAATGATTCTGCACTACACCTGGCCTCTGCAGCTCTGCTCTCCTTTCCGTACAATGATTTTTTTCAGAAGAGCACTCGCTGTATATGATGTATGAAACCACGCTAGTTATTGGGTGCGTATAAATTAAAGGAATGGTGTGGTGTGACAACTTGGATGATGAAACAAAAGGCACTTTGGGTAATTCCTCAGACAAAGCAGACCCGACCCCATTATGGTGCCCGGAAAGGATGATAGAATCAAAAGCACTTGTGCAGGTCACTCTTAGGATCATCTGTCCAGCCTCTCCATTAAGGCATAACACAAAGCAATGCAGGGCCGTGACTAAAAACCATAGAGCTTTCCCCTGCCTAAGCACACGTCCCCGACTGGTCCAGGTGGGTGTATCTCCCAGAGACTGGGCTAGTAAAGGACACAGGTGTCCCGGGACTGCAGTGTTTGTTTCCCCCACGCTGCATGTATCTTTACAATTGTGCCTGTTTAATTTTTTAGCTACTCAGAATGCATAGTCTTTATAGTTTTGCACAATCAGTGTTTAAATATACAGTATCAAACACAATGTAAAAGAGAGAATCAGGGTCAGGCTGTATAGTATTGTTTTCCTTCTATCCTTAACCGGACAGGTTGTTTTTCGTCTGTAGTTAAATTTTTTCTACCAGTCTGACAGCTGTTTTTTCAAGCTTCATTTCCCCTCGCTCCTCTGGAGGAAGAGAGACGCAGAAGTCAATGTGTGTCCAGGAGGTTGAGCTATTTAACATAAAAAATGATGATATTGCATCAGGGTGATAAATAAATGAATAAATATGCGGACGGAAACAGGATGACAAATGCCAGCACTTGAAGCAGCCCATTAGTTGTTGACAGCTCCTGCAAGGGAAGCAGGCCGGATTCTGAGGCCTGTAATTCTGTCTCATTACCGCCCTGGTCCGCACTTCCTCCCCCGCCTGTTTAATTCATCTCTTATAGTTTGCCCTGTCGCGGGCCCTTGTTTTATTGCTAACTAACTTTCATGTTATGGTCTTGATTTATGGCGGGAATTGAGCCTCCTGCAAATCATGGAATATTTTCATTGATTACCACAAATTGTCTAATCTGCTGTACGTTCTTAGCTCTTGATTGGGTGGTACTTACCGATTGCCTCCTCTCCTAACTTTAAAATCAATCAGCAGCAACAAGGAAAGTGGCTGGATGAATCCGGTCCATGCTGGCGGCCTCATACTCAATCACATTTGTAGCAAATTTAAAGCTCTAAGGCTGAAGTCGTCAAATGTATTCTAATTTCTTATGATAGCTACATATGCAGTCTTCACAGCCTCTATCCAATGATGGATGGAATAGCTGCATTATATTCTGTTTTATTATGTACTCTAATGCTAATGAATCCCATAACTGGGTGTGTATCTTCAAGGGTGTCAACTGATTGTGTTCTTACTGGACAATGCCTGCTGGGTGAGCCATTAGTTAGCAATGTAGCATGCTAACTTAGCTCTTACTATCAAATCCTTTAAGCTGTTTAGTATAAATACAAATAATCATGACTGCAACTCAGCGCAGAGGGATTTGATTAACATACTGTAGACGCGATGGGCAAATAATACTGCGGCTGTATTTTGATGGGTGAAAACATAACTCAACATTAAAAGTCTAATTTCCCAACTAAAATGTCTGCTTTGGTCTTATCAGTATTGGACTCCTGACACTCGTCTAGAGGTTTTTTGCTGACTTCACACAAGCTGCAGGGCATAATTCTAGAACACATTCAGTGTGCCAGAGGTGTGTACTAGTTCAGGCTAAATGAAATGCCGCCACATCTGGTTAACCAAAGTGGGCATGGAAACCTACCTACAGGTCCTACTGGAAAACAACAGAAAAATACGAATGGATGGGGAAAGAAACCACTTGTACACTGGACAAGTTTAAACTGCATCCTGGCCAGTGGCACCAAAGATGGCACCTCAGATGATACCTACACTGCAATGGCATCAATATACCTCCATGTGTTGGTAGAGAGGGCATGGAATGGGATCAGTGTCTGTGAAATAAGCCTGGGATGACAAGTGGTGATTTTTATTAAGCTGGACATAGGGAAGTAAAGCACCCCAGAGGGCAGCTCACCTATTCACACATTACCATCACTGTCAGCGGCAGAGAGAGGTGGGGGAGAGAGATCATGTCATTTTGAGAGGCATGTGACAAAATATCGAAAGGGTCAAAGCACCTGGTGACCGGTTTCCATTATCTGTGTCTTTCTATAAATAAAAGTGCCCATGTATGATATCATGGTCAAAAAAATGTTTCATATACTGTACATATTCACCTAACATTTGCTTGTAGCTTTTTACATGTAACAAGAGGAACTGCATGTAAGAATAGCAGAAACATGGACATTTTTGGTTTTCACCCTGCTATTTATTTACACTTCCTGGTGTCCTGGTGACCATAGTCTCTATAGCCTTCTCATAGAAAATAATTAATAAAAAGAATAAGAATCAAACTTTAATTGATCAAATCACTAAACTCTTCAAGCGTGTGTGTGTGGGGATGAAAAGTAGCAATCACATTTTTGCTTATGCTTTTCTTGATTTCTCTCTATTAAAGTGCAACTTGTCTCTCGATTGGAAAGGTACAGTAGACAAGAGGATCATTTAAATACATTTTCCTTGATTTTGATATTCCTTGATATGTCCTCTCTTACCTTCTTTTCAAAACTCCTTATGATATGGTGTGGGAACTCCAAACTTCTCATCCAATGGGTTTTAAGGAGCCTAGAAAAGGGGGAATGGGACAAATAAAACTAAAATATTCCCAAGGACAGAGCAAGTAAACTATTGGACAGTTACAAAAATGTTTAAAATTGAGAGACTGACTGATTAGCTTTAAATATTATTTGTTAATTTCACTTCAGTCCATTTTAAACAGCATTTCTTTTAACTAAAAATATTGAACAAACTTTGTCCTTAAGACAAGAAAGAGACATAAACGACTCTCCACAGGGCAACTCTGATTGTTGGAAAATTGCATAAATCTCAGCTGAATCCTAACCTCTAGATCTGCCGGCACTCTAATGAGAGCAGGTGTAGCAAGAATGTTGGAGGCTGCTTTCTCTCCCACCTGAGCTTCTCTCGATAGTCTGGGCACACTATTGGAATTGCTCTCCAAACAAATCATTGATCTGGAAACAGCACCTCATGGCCTACAGTGACACCATCACATCACTAGAGAATAAGTGTACCTCACTTTAGGCAAAGGTCACATGATATGCTGAAATGCTAGATAATATAGAAAATGACCAACACTGTGTTAATGTGCTATTTTACAGAAATCCCGAGGGGGTGGAGATCATTTATTCAGGCGGTATCATGAGGGAGGTTTCTCTCTGTTGCAGTTGGCACTCTATCTCCCCTAATTGACGGTGTTCATTGAGTTGGTATGGGCCCTTCCGGTGTGGATGGTAAGCCCTGTAATTTTCCAGCGTGATTTATCAAGACAAGTTACGTTTCATGAAGTTGTCCCATGCATCATTTGCTTTCAAAAGGAAATGGATCAGAGTGCAATGATTACAATGCTGCTATAGATGGTGACAGGGCATTATTTAAAGAGGTTTAGTCCCTCATTTGGCAGAGGGATGTTACGTTTGTGCTTCTATATCCTTCTACAAACAGTAACATCAAGGACAGGTTAATAAAATGGATCCACCTTCTCCGGTACGGAGCCCCTACACAACAAATCATGTCAACTCGATTTAAGCTCTACAGAGGGACTTGACAGGAGTGCACACATTTTTTGCTTGGGGCCCAGTTTCCCAAAGCATTTAGATGATCGTAAGATGCACGTAATTGGCTCGTTATTTTATCAGTGCATTTCCCGAAAGCATCGTTACATAGGTGGCACGTTACACCGCTCGTTTATGAACGAGTGCTCCGGATCACTCGTTAGTCCATCTAAACCGATCTTAACCCGCACTTCACTGTTTTTGTGAAATAGCGCCTCCCTCAAGATGAGAGTGATCGCCACAGTTTATATCAAGGCAATAGAACCATAAAAAAGTTTCAAAACAGTTTTGATTTAGACACATTTACTTTTTAATTGCGTGACTGGATTTAGACAAATGTGATAATAAGTGAGAGACTGGATGTAAAATGTCACTGAATGCAATCGGTCAACTGAGGAGAAAGAAAAACGTACGTAAAACAAGAAATAGGCTAATTAAGAATGTGTTCAAAATTAACCGTTCACGAGTCCGAAACCCTGCACCGTACAGCAACTATTATTTGATGGATAGGTGCTGGTAACTCTACCTTGCCAAGAAGAAGATTGAACATGTCAGAATGCATTTTTTTCTCATATGAATTCCAAACAATTAGAATCAAATTTTCTCAATACGCTTTATATTCCGATATTCGCATGCTTTATATTAACCAATCATGTGTTGATTGCTATGTGATTTATATTCTATATAACTACCGATGGAACTGATAATTGCATGTCACGTGATCGATTTCCGGAGATATGATTTTGATTGTCTTAAGTCCACCCCATTGGTTGCAAATAACTGTTTCGTCCACCATGAATTCCTCTACTTTTTGGAGTTGTACATGTTCATATTGATGCCTAAGTAGTTGTTGAATACACCGCCAGAGATATTACATGCTTCTAAGTAAGCTCTATTGAAATACAATAGGCTATACTATTTCATAACGTTTTCATGGCCTAATTCCAACGTGGCACTTACGATGCACCTGATAAAGAGCGACTTACGTGGTGATCGGGGAAACAGGCGTTAGTCTGTCGTAACAAAGTCCCACTTAAGGCCACGTGTAAGGTTAAACCTCCGTAAGTGCTATGCTATCTTGAAACCGGGCTTGGTCATTAAGCCTCTTACATACCTCATACAAAATACACTCTAAATAACAGTTAGCTATTAGCAATAGCATATATTTTCAGAAAACGCTCCACCTTGTAACATTGAGTGATACAAAATGTTTCATTCCATTGTACTTCTGAGAACTCAGTCAGCTATATTTACGAGTTATACAAGATGAAGTTCAAAGTGTATTTGATTTCTCAATTGTTGCAATTGCCAAACATCTGAGATTTGGGCATTAATTATCAAATATGTTTGTCTTGCCTCATAGCGTCTCCTTATAGTGGCTCGCGTACCGGTGAGCTTAATTGAGGTGGTGGGCTGGAGAGTGCATACTTCTGGTGCATAAGGATTCATTACAGAAACAAAAGTGTGAGACAGACAGTTAGGAGATACAGTTGGGGTGGGGTAACAAGTATAATGCAACTGTAGAAATGTAATCTGCTAACAGGCAGATTATGGGTTATTTAAATTGGGATATAGCATCTGTAAGATGCTAGCCATTGCTACCATAACTGTAGAGATCTTGTCATTGCGCTAATTCAAGTTAGCACTGGCTTGTTAACCTACTTTTAACATCATTAATATTAAAGAGACATAAAAAATGGTATCCACAAGTTAATCAGACTCTGTAATTGCTAGAATCTTACAGTATCTCTTTAAAACGCTTGGCCTGATACAGATTTTTTTTTACTTAGCCATTAAAAAGTAAGAATTCATATAACTTTCTCCATTGAGATTTTTATAGATTCCACGTTACCACTGACCTTGAAAAGAGAAAAAAGGAGACAGAGACTAAACTAAAAGGAGAAGGAGACACAAACTACTCAACAGGGATAGAATTATAGAGCAGGTTAAAATGGAAACAATGTTTGATACAAATATGAATGTGTATCCTCTCCAAACAGTGGTAAACTAAAGGTGTTCACAGGTGTGGGTCTCAGGTATTAGCACTGTTAATTGCATACAATTAAATTAGTCAAAGAAAAACTTCAAACATTAGTAAACAAAAAATGACTAAAAGTCATTAAACAAAATAAAAGTAAAAAGTGACCTAATAAGTTTAAGGAAAAGGTAACTAGTTAAAATCAGCTAATTCACTCATTTTCTCTTTTACTCACTATATCACTCACTCACACTGCCTCTTTGACTTATTCACCAGGAGTGAAAAGAGTAGCTACTGAAAAATACAAATGACAGTACTAACCTTATACTGTGCACATTCAGTGGCCAGTATATTAGGTGCCCCAAGCAATGTCACCAGGCTTTCTGAATACTCCAGGGTAAGATAGACACAAGGAGGGGCAAAGCAAATATCCTTCATCTGAATAATATGACGACCAAAGACCTAATCATAGACTTTAAAAAGCAAACATCAGCCCAAATGCATTCACAATTGGTTAACATAGATCAGATGGAACAAATAAGTACCTCTGAGCTGTAATTGATAGTAAGTTTAACTCTGAGTCCAATAGTGGAGTGTTAACAATATGTAAATACAAACTTTACATCCTATGTAAACTTAAAATGCTGATTGTCAATCAATCTATTTTACAGCCTTTTTACAGACTCTTTATTGAGAATGTCATAGATTTTCATTTATTTGCCTGTTTTGGCTTCCTGAAATAGACAAATCTAAATACTTAAAGAAATGTATGCAGGTCATTGGTAAGATTTTTGCAAGATTTTTACAGGATTTACAAAGTGCACACATAGAAATGGCAAAGAAATCACTATAGCCTTTACCTCTACCTCCTAAAATTAGAAGAGCAACTAATGGCTATGTAAAAGAAGCTTTTAAATGAAAACATGTTTATGCATATTTTTTGTATACACTATGTTAATATTATTTTACACACCAAATTTTATATAATTGCTTTTCTACTTTCAGTGAGCAATTGAGGACCATAATTCATTGGACAGTGGCCATTTTTTGTTATTTTGTACTTTAGTACTGGGTTTGAAATTATACAATGATGATGAGTTTGAAGTGTAGACAGTGAGCTTTATTTTGAGAGTGTTTTCATTCATATCAGATGAACCGTTTAGAAGTTTTAAAAACTTTTCCACAGTGTCCCTCGATTTTCGGCCTTTAAAAACATTGGAAAATTTAAGATAATGTAGAATGAAGTAATTCATATTTGGTTGCAAATCCTTTGGATGCAATGACTGCTTGAGGTCTGCCCTGGGGATGCTCTGCCAGGTCTGTACTTGGAGTCTGCCCTGGTGATGCTCTGCCAGGTCTGTACTTGGAGTCTGCCCTGGTGATGCTCTGCCAGGTCTGTACTTGGAGTCTGCCCTGGTGATGCTCTGCCAGGTCTGTACTTGGAGTCTGCCCTGGTGATGCTCTGCCAGGTCTGTACTTGGTGTCTGCCCTGGTGATGCTCTGCCAGGTCTGTACTGGGTATCTTCCCTGGTGATGCTCTGCCAGGCCTATATTGGGTATCTTCCCTGGAGGTGCTCTGCCAAGCTTGTACAGGGTATCTTCCGTGGTGATGCTCTGCCTGACCTGTACTGGGAATTTTCCCTGGTGATGCTCTGCCTGGCCTATACTGGGTAAATTCCCTGGTAATGCTCTGCCTGGCCTATACTGGGTATCTTCCCTGGTGACGCTCATCATGGCCTGTACTGGGTATCTTCCCTGGTAATGCTCTGCCTGGCCTGTACTTGGTATGTTCTCTGGTGATGCTCTGCCTGGCCTGTATTGGGTAACTTTCCTGGTGACGCTCTGCCTGGCCTGTACTGGGTATGTTCTCTGGTGATGCTCTGCCTGGCCTGTACTGGGTAACTTTCCTTGTGGTGCTATGCCAGGACTGAAGCCATCTTCAGTTCCTGTTTGTTTTGAGGACATACTGCCTTTAGACTCCTCTGCAGCATGTAAAATGCATGTTCAATTGGATTCAAATTTGGTGATTGACTCTGCCAGTCAAAGATTTCTGTTGCTCTAGCAGTACGTTTAGGGTCATTGTCTTGTTGCATGATGAAGTGCCGTCCAATGGGATTGGAGGCATTTGGTTTTATCTGTGTCACGTCTGCAGGTAAGGATCCAAATGCAGACTAGGGAGGAGTTTGGAGGTGACAGGAACCGGCAATCAGGTGTCTCACGTGCCGGTGGTGAAGGCACAGATGAGCAGCAGGCAGAGTAGTCGAGGACGGAGGGAAGGTCGGAAAACAAGCGGGCAGCAGTAGTACAGTCAGGGAGCAGGCAGAATAGTCGGGCACAGGCAGGAGATTGGAACTCGGGCAGGGAGCAGACGTACAGGCAGGGCGCAGGCAGAATAGTCGGGGACGGGCGATCGGTTGATACACGGGTAGTCAGGATGAGAGCTTGTTGAGTGCGAGATGTGGCATGTGAACATAAACCATTGATCCGGCAAGGAAGAGGAGACAGGGAACTGTATAAATACGGTCGGTGATGAGGTGAGTGGGAACAGGGAACAGGTGTGGGAACAGGTGCGCGCTCGCTGCTCAGGGACACGGGAGCCTGTCTCCGCATGTTTGCGGAGGCGGGGACGTGACAATTTGAGCCAATGAAATATCTCTATTCAGAATTCATTGTTTTACTTGCGTCAGCAGTCGCATCATCGATGAAGTGAGGCTGTTCCACAGGCAGCCATACAGGCCCAAACCATAACATCCCTTCCACCATGTGTCACGGATGAGGCTGTATGATTTGGATCATGAGCGATTCTTTTATTTCTGCACACTTTCCTCTTTTCATCATTCTTGTTTTTTTCTAGAACTCTTGGGGCTCATTTAGGTGCTTTTTAACAAACTGTAACTTCACCTTTCTGTTCTTCAGGCTTATCAGTGTTTTACATCTTGTAGTGTTTGTAGTCCTGCTGGTGTAGTCTTCTATATATGCTAGACTTTGACACATCTACACCTCTGTAGTTCTGCTGGTGTAGTCTTCTACATATGATAGACATTGACACATGTTCACCTCTGTAGTCCTGCTGGGATAGTCTTCAATGTATGATAGACATTGACACATCTACATCTCTGTAGTCCTGCTGGTGTAGACTTTGACACAGTGGATCAGTGGATCTACAGTGGATAAAAGTAGTCTACACACCCCTGTTAAAATGCCAGGTGTTTTTGATGTAAAAAAAAATTGACAGATAAATCATGTCATATCATTTTTCACCTTTATTGTGACCTATAATGTGAACAATTCCATTGAAAAACTGAAATCTTTGAGGGGGAAACATTTTAAACTCACACTAACCTTATTACATAAGTGTGCACTCGCTTAAACTAATACTTTATTGAAGAACTTTTTGATTTTTTTGCAGCACTCAGTCTTTTTGGAAAGCATGGCACATCTCTTCTTTTCCTACTCTTCTTAAGACTTTGAAGCAAAATTGAGGCATTTCATTGCAGTGCCAATGATGGAAAGAAAATGCTAGCTCCTCTTGGTCAAAACAACTGTCTATGGATTACATTTACAAGAAAAGGACAATCATGGCAGTTATGATAGCGGCAATGAAAGATGCATAGATTATTGAAATATTGAACACCTTGAGTGTGAACGGTAGTGAAAAGACACGTTAAACAACGTCAACAGATTCAACGCAAACGACAACTTTTTATCTAATCAGAGGATATATAATTGTTTAAGTCTCCCACGAAACATTCCTACACGTATACGGGTAAATGTAACTTTTGCAAAAAAGCTACAGATTATTACCTTTCAAAAAGTTGTCCCAGTCATTTGTTAATTATCTAGCCATAGCTACTGCTGTCACTGTTAACGTTAGCTAGCTAGGTAACAACACTGACTTAACAGCAAGCTAACATTTCCTGGTTTCTAACTTTTATGTGATTATGCTTAACTATTATGTTTGCATAGTCTTCACAAAAGTGAACAAGTTACTTTTCGTGACAATAAGCTATCTGATTGACCGGTCAATCATCCAGGTGTGTGTGATTATGCCAAATCTATAAGGCCTAAGAGGGTGTGGACTACGCTAAATGGGCTTAAACAACGACCAGCTCTCTGGAAATGTGAATCTTTCAAGCCTCTTCTCAGAACTAAGTATAGCAGATTATCAATGTTTAAAGCAGCATGTCTTTCCCATAACATTATCAAACAGTATTGTTTATATACCATTTCAAAGCTATAAATCTGGACCTTTATGAAAATCAATAAAAAGCTAAATAAATATTTTGCGATAGGCCCACTTTCCCAAATTCGGTCACATTTATTCATGAACTTGTTTGCTGCACGGACATTCTTTGTTCTTTCTGCTATAGTCTCCCCCAGACTAAACTGTAATGAACAAACATCTGTCACAATCAGCTCCTAACAAGCCCACCATCTTTCTCTGGTTAAGAAAGTTATGATTTACCTCCTGTTTTGTCTACCTCATGTCCATATCAGGCATGACTAATGAAAATGTTTTGTGTTATGCAACATAAAGTGCTGTCAGATATTTACATGCTTCTGTTAATAACTTCAATTCCATCGTCAGTTTTCCTATTAGTCTACTAATATCCTGCTCTCGCTGTGTGCACACTGATTTTGTTAGATGCATGGTAGATTGCATTGATTGCGTATGTAAACATCCTCCAGGTTGATTCGTCATCAATGTGTTTTTTTTTAAATAATCAGGCCACCAGATATGGGACCCTATAACAAAGGCCTTAACAATAAATTCTAGGCCTATATTTCAACACTAGACAAACAATAAGCCATGTGTGACAGCACCAAGGAAACACAAGGACTGACAACACTTCTGCAGGGATACAATCGTTACGAACTTTAACTGGGGATGTGAGACATCATCGACTCCTTTGTGGGAAATTTCTCTCCAACAAGCAAAAAGCTTTAGTAAAAATCAAGCTAATACAGCGTCAATGACTTGGTTGGGTTGCTCTCTCCATCCTTTTCTCCATTGCACACACGACCCCTCACCCCTCAGCCGCCTGTCCACCCTGTCAATAAATCCATCCAGAGGATTGATGCCTGAGCGAATCAGTATGAGTTATCAGCTCAAGCACAGCCGAATATGCAAACACAATCACTATGTAAATCTATTGTCAGTTCCCCTCTCTCCACGAAGATGGCTTTCTGCTGTTAAAGGGCGAGGCGTCAACAAGCTTTTTGCAGACTGGCCTTAACATAAAAAAAGCAAATGGATAATATTGGCTGGCAAAGCAGTGCGCTGGTTCTTGAACCACAGCGCATTAAAATATATGGAACAGAACTAAAGTGGTAATTTCCAGTGAAACCACATTCTCACATAATAAATATATGGTGTAAGGACAGTGACAAAAGTCCCAGTGACGACACAGCATAGTCCCTGCAGTACATTAATTAATGTATTTATGTGTGTGTGTGGGCATACTTCCTCCATATGTGTATATAGTACATACTGCCTGTTGATGCCATGCCTATAACATCTTATTCACTGTTTATTACTAAACTGCCAACAGCTGCCATGTTGTTTGTCATGTATATATATGTTTTACCAGACGGAGGCCAATGGCTGGTTATTTCCATGACAAGATAGAACTCTCAGAATGACATCTGTGCTTCTGTCAGTTATGATGCTCCCCCCCTTTCACCATCCCATCGCCGTGGGCAACCCCCTTGCCTTCATCACTCTCCCCCAGAAAGCCTTGTCACCTAGCCACGCCGGAGAGCACAGGCGGAGAGGGGAGGAGGTACAGCGTCACCGTGATGGAATAGAGGCAGGCAGGCAGTTGTTTCTTCAGCCCCAGGGTCATTATTTAAAAAGTGACAGTGCCTCCAGTGAGTGAATGTGAGGGAAGCAAAGAGAGGGAGGCCGGTATGGAAGTAGGGGAGAAGGGGGGGTTAAAGAGAAAGGAGGGGCTGACTGTTGTGCAGGTGCATTGTCCGGCAGAGGGAGGGTGCTGGGAGACAAATGAATCCACCAGGCATTTGGTACACACCGGAGATTGCTTATCGATCCAGATCACAGTATTCAGACTGGCCCGGGAGAGGCCTGAGAATTTTCAGAGGGAGTTAATAACCTGGCAGCTCAGCTGTCTTGTCCAATTCACCAAAGGCATAGGCCTAATCAGGGCTGGATTCCTTTTTCTGTCCGAGGAGGGGGCTCTATCGCCTCCCCGCTTCCCCCCCTTTCAGGCCTCTCTCTCCTTCTCTTTCCATCTTTCTCGCTTGCTTGAGCCCTCCCTCTCTTTCCCAGCCCTCACTTCCACTCCATCGGAGCTCTGCAAGTGATTGAAATGACAGCCTATAGAAAGAGGCTAATCAAATTGTTTATTATCAGTCTGAATCAATATGTATGGATTGTTAAAACATCAAAGTCAGCCCCTGGAAAAGTAATAGTCACAGACCTCAGCAGCTGCTGCTCAGCCAAGGCCTGGCTGGGCCCCTCAGAGCCTCTCGCCATTTAAAGTGACATTCACTCTTACTTAAGTCTTGATGACCCAACAAGGTCAGCTGGCTGGAGGGGGATGCATTGGTGTTTGGTGGGTTTGGGATTTTGCTTGGGGATACATCCAGACTGGATTAGGCACAAAACCAAACTCCTGCCTGCCCTCCGGCTACAGTCCCAAAAACATGTCTGTCAGTCTCTGACTGGCTGATAAGCAACCTTTCAACAAAATAAATTAGTTACAATGGTACTGAGATAATGACCATCACACAGAAGATCTACTAGCTCCAAGCTCTTGTGATTTCAACAACATTTGTACCACTGGGTTTCTGGAACTCCATGTCTAGCACAGAAAACCTATTTTCACATTGAAAAGACTCTAACAATCTTCTAAGGCCCAGTTGCAAATGAGGTCGTCAGCAAGATGAATGTGATGAATGAGTCAAGTGAGGGGATGAAATTGCTTGTAGATTCACATTGTAGTTGGTCTCCAGCTCAGAGACAAGCTGGCATGTGAGATTGATGGATGACCAATGTCCATTCAATGGTCCATGCATTGACACCTGATGTTTGGCTGGGGTCTACAGAACCCCACTAATACAGATTGAAGATGATGAGTCTATATACTGTAGGATATTATCTTCTTCAGTATTCCATCTTGAACAATTTGATGTCAGATAACCTGTATCCTTTTACACCACATAGCATAAAAAAGAAGTATTATGCAGCACTAGGGTTATTATCCTTACCAAAGCTCTTACACCAAAACTGGATCATTTAACAACTAATATTCGGTCAGTGCTCCATTGTTACAGTTAGTCTAGATTACCAATGTAATGGGGCAAGGCTCTGCTTGCTTTCAAATAAGCAGTAATCCATATCACATAACAAGCAATTGGATTGGACATCCACTCAACTCTTATCATCACACTAACATGAAAACACAACCATTCATCATTCTCAAAACTGGTTCCTGGCTTTTTTTATTTTGTTCAGCCATGTAAAGTGGAGCAAGATAAGGACTAGAGGCTTCATATTGATTTATTTAATAAGTGAAGCTAAGGAATAAAATGTTGTCCTGTTATCGATAATGGGAATAATAACCATGACAGGGGAACGCGTCTGGCCCTTAGACCCTCAGCAGCAGACAAATGTATGAGAAGAATTAATAATAGCCTGCTGCCTCCCATGCAGAGGGCCACATGAGGGTCTGTTATATACCATTAAATAATCTGACCTGGTTGACTGAGACCTGTCTGTCTGTTACAGTGAACACCATGTTGGTTTGTAATATGCCATTTAATAATCGGACCTGGTTGACTGAGACCTGTCTGTCTGTCTGTTACAGTGAACACCATGTTGGTTTGTAATATACCATTTAATAATCTGACCTGATTGACTGAGACCTGTCTGTCTGTCTGTTACAGTGAACACCATGTTGGTTTGTAATATACCATTTAATAATCTCACCTGGTTAACTGAGACCTGTCTGTCTTTTACAGGGAACATCATGAGTACTCTTCTTTACATGAGGTTTCCCACATGAAACTAAATCGATTTAGAAGGACTGACAGACTATGCATTCACATGATAGTTTTAAACATATTTGAAGCTGTATGTTTTTGTCTTCACATTTATATGGTTTGTAAACAAAGCTGAAAGAAAACAGCATACATTTTGTTATAGTATATATATATAGTTTCATTAACAGTTTCCTTAATCACAGACTGCCCCTTTAAGTCTTCTATGAGCGCCAAGGCACTGTATTATTGATGGAGCAGAACGCTTGATTAGAACTCTTTACACAGCTCTGGAACAGTCCATTGTCATTAAACACCACTCAAACCAAGTCCAAACATACCAGCAGGACATGCTTTCAAAACATCCGGGTTATGATGGAGAAACCCCTGGATTAAATATCGCTGAAGTGTGGAAATACAATAGGCACAAGATAACATATGTTGCATTAAACACGAAGGAAGAAATGAAGCTCGGAAAGAAGTCAATAATAGGACATTTTGCCTCAGTGGCTAAGAGTCTCTGAGTGTAAATTTGGAAAATAAATTTCACATCCAAACCCACACAGATGCAAAAAACGCAAAGCTTAGCGAACCCAGTCTAGAACAAAGCTACATATGATGAGTCAACGAATGGTAGGAATAGAAAAATAAAAACCAGAGCAGAAAACAAAGCCGGACGTAAATGCATGTGGTGAAAGTCTTACAATATTTTAGAACCCTGCTAATGAAAACAGGCTGGCGTACGTAACACCCATGGACATGCAGATGTACGCCTTTAGACGCTTAATGAGGCTTCATTTGAGTGTATATACAAGTGACTCTAGAAGAGATCGTTTGAGTGTGTGTGTGTTTACCGGAAACTAGTGGGAATACTGTGGAAATTCCTCTGTCCACCCCTGCAGAAGCCTTAATTAATACGCACTCAACGGTTGATAACACTGCGCCTGAAAGTTGATCTCTTTAAGAGATATTTAATCCAGCAGCTAAAGATGGTGCTGCTGTGCCCCTCTTCCTCTCTCCACAATCAAAGGTATCGGTTGGGTCTCCTGTGGACTCATTAGTGGACAGCTCAGCGCTCACCAGAGCCCCCGTCACCCTCCGCCCCCTTGCCCCTCTCCCATCATCTGACCTGAGCAGTCAGGGAAGCTCCTATTATTATGACATTCATTAGGCTCCGCTGATGGACACCCAACTACTGCACTAGACTCATCAGCCATGTGATTAATCATGCCCTGTTATCAGCTCCCGCGACCAGGCTAACCTCTCACTGTCTGCCGGCTATACGAAGCCAAAGGAGGTGACCGCGGTGTGTGTGTCTCTTCCCTATGGTAGCAGAGGTCAGATATTGTCTGTTTCGCAGCACCTTGGGTCAGCCATCCTTAACTGTTGGTCATCATGTAATCACTGATCAAGGTGCACATTCAGAAACATGAAGACTATTAACTTAAATAATAAGCCATACATCAAAATGCCACCATATTATAGCTGGAGGACATTTTCCCAGCGCCAGTATAAACATCTAACTTCTAACACCAATCACAATTCAGACAGGATCATACAGTGGCCAGGCAGGTTAGTGGGTGGGATTAAGTTAAACCACCAACCATGTAAAACCACAGCAAGAAAGGAAACGGCATCATGTCTCTGCATTAATAAAAGGCTGTAATGTTATCATTATGAGCACCTTACGTGCCTGGCCTCTGTTTACCAAGCGCTCTAATAGCTAACTGGTCAAGGCTGATTTATCTGAGAAGGTGCTTAGTGTTCCACAAGCCTGGCTGCCTGATGGGGAGATGGGTGGGTTTAGTCTTCTGACATACACTTTAGAAATACAAAAGCAAATGGCCGCCTGGGGAGGGGTGAGGGATGTTGCGGATGGCTTGTGTGTTTGTGTATGTGTGTACGTATGTGTGCGTGTGCATTTAGATGTGTGCTCTCGTGTCATTTCGTGCCTGGAGGGAGAAGGAAGGGGTGGGCGTGGTAATAACTCCATCACCTGCCTCCCATGCATTACTGGGAATGTACAGCAAATTACATCCAGCGTCCATTAGTTCCTTTCAGGGTTAATATTGATGCAGATATCATTTCTATCCGCCGTGTCATTTATTTGAAATACTATGTGCGGGGAGTAGCTCCGGCAGTGAATCAAATCAATTGATAGAGCAGTTAGCCTTGCAGCTCAGGCTGCCTGGGAGACCGCTGAGCGAGCATGAAATATTATGGAGATTGTTCTTTAAAGTGATCTCTTTATCATCATTTGTCTGCAGCCTGTGCGATCCCATCTCACCCGCTGCCCGCCACAGCGCTAGCTACTTTCCTCTTGGGCACCAGCTGTCATAACTCAATCAGCCGGATAATGCAGTCACGAGAGGCATACCACCACCACTACCACCGCCACAGTGTGCCCCTGCTCGACTCCCCCCGTCTCCCCCTTCACACACCCCCGACGCTGCACACGTCAAGGAGCATCCGGAGAGCCGCTCATCATCTGCGCTGATGGCCCTTCCTCTCTAGGGCCTGCTTGTTTATGTCACTTCCTATATGAAGGGCTGCTAGTTCATGTCACCGCTACAGTAGAAGCAGGACTGCGGCTCCATTGTCAGGCCGTGTGCGCGTGTTGTGGGGAGAAGAGTACAGCAGCTAGTTCAACTCCTGTGTACTGTAGGCCGCTTAGCCATGCTGTAAGTAAATGTGACTGAGTCTTTTATGGCTCCTTTGCCTAGTCTCTTAGTGTGCCTGAGGAGGGTTGTTTTACTGCCCATAAATGGTAGTGTGGCATATTTCTTGTTTCATTAGGTTGGCATATGGGGGGTGCATGTCCCACTTAGGGCCATCAACCATTCAGTCCAATCAAAATGTATTATTGTCAGAGTGGGGTCTCAAAAGTCCTGTATATACAGAGAATATACTGACTCCAGAATTGGACTAGCTAAGAACATTATAAAGTATAACACATACAAGGACAGAGTGGAGGCCTATGTCTCCTGCCTGTTACTGAGTTCAGTTGATGGGGCATTTTTGCGACACACATGGATAATAAAAGTGAATAATAAGTGATAGAGGACATCTAGGATCCAACAGGTGAAAGAAATACGTGTATCCCATAACATTTCAGAAGTAAATACTAGGAAATGAAAACTACACAGTGCATTGTCCACAGGGCAGTCCGCTAGGCCGTAGTGTCCGGGAAACGTCCTCAGAGGGCATCTTCAGCCACACACAGGAACTGTCCGTCTTCAGTGACAGGGCCAGCACTGTACAGGGAGGAAAAGCTGCATTATTCAGAGACAGCAGGACACCAGGATCCGCTGGCTGTGTCACGTCGTGCCATCCTGATCCCTGCCTCATACCTACTGATATTACATCACTTAGTACATCGCTCCGAGATACTGTGGCACGTAGGAAAAACCTTCCAATCCAGATGATACTCAAAACCATACGTTGCCCGTTGCTATGCGATCGTGCCAAAATGTAAACAGTCTGCATGTTGCACGTAGACAGTGTGTGATGGTTACTGTACTTCTCTCTCTGTGCCGAGTGCTCTCTCTAACCTCCCACCAACGACGCATCTCCCCCACTTCCCCACGTCCCTCCCCCACGTCTGCAGGGAGAGTTGTCTTAACAAACATCCGATACACAGGAGCAACGGGGACAATGAATCACGCAGGACCACGTGACCGTGGGTTTATGACCAACACCTTCACCAGCCACAACACTTGATGAAACAGTGTGGAGGCTGTGCTGAATCCAACTAAATGGTAACACGATACACATGAATACCTATTGTTCACCGTCAAAATACACATTGGTTGATCTATTGACTGCAGAAAATAATATCACCAAACAGCTACTGTCACTTTCAATCCTGAAGAACTGATTGTGGCCGTCTCTGCCTGGTCAGCCTGTGACGTAGTGACAAGTGCTACTGGGACGAAACAATAAAGGCTCTTAGCAGATAGAGAATGGCCATTTGTCACTATACACTGATAGAAATTCCTACAGGGGCATTGTACTGGTTCTGGGGGACAGAGACAGACACTGGGCTCTTAAAGGCCACAGTTTGTTGGTGTGGCTCTCGGTGTCCCAGTGAGTGATGATGACCACTATCTCACCATATTGATCATGGAGACCATGAGGGTGAGAGGTGGCCACACACACACACACACACACACACACACAAACACGTTCACATTCACACACCAACAGCTTTTTATTATTCTCGGCACAAAGAAAAACCCTTATAAAGCTGCTTCAGTAACATAGCATTGTGGTGGAAACGAGACCTGTAATCAAAGCCATGCAATGGATAGATTTCAAATTCAAATGGATTTATTAATAGGGGTCCCTAAAGAGTTTCTATCAACGAGGACTGGTTTCATTGAGAGCTGATATTGCCTCTACCTCAATACATCTCTGTGGATGAGAAAGGGTGCTTCTCTTCATACATGAATGCATATTATGAATAGATGTTCCAGCTCACCACACCAGACTGCATTGTTGTGTATGACTCATGTTCACCAGCTGGATGCCGTTCTCCCCTCAGCTTTCCTATTCTGATTGGACAGGTAGACAGTAAGGCGTGTTGCTTTTCCACAGATTCAGCAGAAAACGTTTTATTGTGCATTTTTGCCTCACCGATACAAACGATGTGCACTGCTTTCACATACGGCGCATGGCTCCATTTGGGCCCTGAGTCTGGTTCTGTGAATTACCCCGGCGTTGTATTGGCTTAATAGACAGAGAGAGAGAGAGTGCTCATTGGTAGCTTTACAGTTCTGTTAGGTTCAACTGAGGTTTAGATTTAGGTTTGCATGCTTGTATGTGTGTGTACCTGCATGTGTGTGTGTGTGTGTGTGTCCCAGGAGCAGATCTGCATATCTTAGTACAGTATAGACTCCCAACGCACTTCTATATAGTACAGACCCTCTACATACTTGTGTTTAGTATAGACTACAACGCTCCTCTATATTGTACAGACCCTCTACATACTTCTATTTAGTATAGACTCCCAACCTTTCTCTGTATAATATAGACTCTTTACATACTCCTGTTTAGTATAGACTCCCAACCTTTCTCTGTATAATATAGACTCTTTACATACTCCTGTTTAGTATAGACTCCCAACCTTTCTCTGTATAATATAGACTCTTTACATACTCCTGTTTAGTATAGACTCCCAACCTTTCTCTGTAT
>JACXGJ010001703.1:0-77819 GCA_016801105.1 Esox niger
CACACACACACACACACACACACACACACACCCCTCGACAGAGTTCAGACTGCGAGGCATCAGTAACACAGACCTTGGTCACCAGGGATGGGACCTTTCCACACAAACACAACAGTCTCACCCATGTCAGTTAGACAGGACACTTTGTTCAGTAATCCAAATCACCAAAGGCTATTTTGATTAAAAATGTCAATTAATTTCCCACAGCTTACTGACAGCATACCAGATCTGATCACTAACCTTGGGCGCATCAAATGACAAGCAGGGAAAGAGGACACTCGCACTCACTCAACCATACACACATACAGACACACATACACACACACTCAAACACATACACACACTCAAACACACACACACACAGGAACAACTACAATGACTCATACACAGGAAGACAAACAGTCGAAAATTGTGTAAAAGAGATGAGAGTGAAGAATAAGGACATTGTAGGAGAAAAGAGGATAACAGTGAGGAGAAAAGCCAGAAGTAAAGAGATTAGAGGAGAAGAAAAGAAGATGAGGAAAGGGAGAAGAGAGGAGAAAAGAGGAGAAGAAAAGTACTGGAGAGGAGATGATAGGAGAAAAGCATTGAGCCTCTGGTTCCTCTAGATGGCCATTAATTGAGTTGCATTATTAAAGAGGCAGGTGAAACTACTTGACCTGCATTAACATTCAGAGATGGACAAAGAACACACACACACACACAAACACACACACACACACACACATGGTATTAGACAGGTGAAACAGTTCAACCCACATTAATAATTGAATAAATGCTGAGTTACATGCGTCTTTAGTTCCAGGTAGAAAGGGAGATGGAAGGTAGACAGACACCTTTGAATAGAGGACAGGTGAGCTGAATCATTCACTCATTGTGAAGAGGTGACAGGCCTTAAAAATAATGCTAAATAGATATAGTTTCAGTTCAGCAATCCACCCCATCAAGCTCCAAGAATTGAACACATACAGGTGCTTTGTCTTTTAGTATAAAATGTTATTTGTGAAGCCATGAGAAAAGCTTCTAAAGGCTTCCACTGAAAGCATGTTGGGGTTCCCTTGTTTGAAATGGAAGAAACCAACCTTCTCTTTATGAAGTGTTGTTTATGACCGCCGAGTAAGCCACCGCCAAAGACTGAAAAGATACAATGGTCTAATGTTGTTAGAGCGACCAGCCGAAACAGAGGAGTGATCCATTATAGTTGGCCTGTGAGTCAGGAGAACAGGCAGAACATTTGGTCTTGGAAGAATAGAGAGAATGAGAGGGACAGAGAGTTTAGTCAGCTGGTCCATCAATGTATTTTGTGAGGATTTTATTATCCAACAGAACAGCAAGCAGGCTGACTCCTGGCTAAAGCGAGAGGGACAGAGAGAGGGAATGACAAAACGAGGCAGTGATAGCCAATCAAATAACATTTCGAGTATTCCGCTTTGTGATTGTAACATATTACCAATGCTAATAAACCACCTTGAGTTGACCTGAGAGAGCGAGAGTGAGAGAGAAAAAGAGGGATGTGAGAGGGGGAGACGGAAGACGGGGACGAAGTGAAAAGAAGGAGGGAGCTAGGAGGAAATGTGACAGACCAACAAAGAAAAAGACAGAGGTAAGAGAGAAAGAACAGATGTGAGAAAAAAGGGAGC
This sequence comes from Esox niger, assembly GCA_016801105.1. NCBI lineage: Eukaryota > Metazoa > Chordata > Actinopteri > Esociformes > Esocidae > Esox > Esox niger. The sequence goes on from JACXGJ010001703.1 coordinate 1,641, forward strand.
GAGAGAGCAAGGGAGATTGATCTCTGCACACTCCACAGTGTCCAGAGAAAAGCTATTGTTCACCTCAGGACCTTAATCCAACCAACCGACTGGTCTCATTCACAGTGCCTGTTTGTGTGGAACCAAGGGTTCATAGACCTTATTTAAGACCCCCCCCCCACACACACACACACACCACACAGCACACACACAGTACACACACTCTGAACCATTTAAATCACAGCCAATGTCAACACTATTTTATTCAGGGTAGCTGATTGAGTAAGAACCAGTGGACTGTCAGGTTCATTCCTAAAGATGTACCCCAACCCTGTCAGAAACCACTGAGTTATTCCACACACACACACCCTGAGTTATTCTGTCATTCTAGTTAGTTGGAGTGAAATGCTGAGGAGATAAAACTCACCTTATGGCCCTGACATACACAACTCGACACAACCATCAGGCTGGTAAAGAAAACACCTCATTAGTGTTTTAAGGGCGATGGTGTGTTTGGCCATGTTTATCTGTTTATAAAAAGGTCAAAAATATTGTTTGGTTTAATATACGGGCTGCATACTGGAGTGAGACAAAACAAAATGTCTATTGAATCCAGCTAATATTGACTGTGTTGAAGCACATAAACAACTGTATAGTGACAGAAAGAAAATACATTTTAACAGACATATTACCAGCATTTCAGGTATTCAAATACACTTCAAAAATTATACATGTGAACTTAAAAATAAAAACGTAGTTTTGACCTTTCCCAGTTCCATTTCTCCTCCGGCTCTGTTTTATCTTCCTCTTTGCGTTCTTTTACTCAATCTTTGTTAGGGATGCTGGTTAAGGTGGTTGTTAAGGTTGGGGAAAATCTTTTTTTAATGGGAATACACGTTGGTAACGTGTACGTGTGTTTATCTGTGCAGGTACCCCTGTGTGGACAAATAATAATAATAATAACCTTTAAATGCTCACTTTGGTAACAAATGTTTCCCAAGGTCAAACTCAATACACACTCACTCCGCTTATCTACACAAACCCATTTAATGATATGAACTCTTTTCTTCTAAACCTGTCCTCCTTTGAACATATTTAATCTCCTGCCTCCTTCCATACCCCCTTCTCCCTTGTTTAAGCAATCCTCAGATTCACTCCTCATTTCATATTTTCTCTTCCTTCATCCCCCCATCTCAGAGCCCTTCATGTTTTTTTTTAAACGTTCCCCCTGCTGAGGTTTTCATAGCTCTGAGCGACAGAGGAAACCACCAAAATGAAATGAGAGGATTTTTATACTGCTAACACCCTCTCTCTTACCCTTTCTCCTTCCCTCTCCCTTCCACTCTCCCTCTCCCCCTGGTTGGCAAGAATCATCACATCTCCCTCTCTCCTCTCCACTCTGTCCACACTGCCTTCTCTCTCTGCTAAATCGTCCCCTCCCTGCTGTGCCCTGAGACCAGAGAGACATCAGTATTCTCTCCCCGTCAAAGGCAGAGGCTAAGCATTTCATATTCTTTTACTTTGTCAAAGAAAGAGAAATCCACTTCCTGCTCCGGTCTGTTTCTGTCTTTTTCTTTGCCCTCTTTTCCTCATTCCCCTTCTCAGTTTCCGTTTTCAGCTACATTTGCTGTTCTGTTTTTTTCTCTCTCTCAACCTTTTAGCTTCATTGTTGTCTCTTTGAACCATTCCTCTTGCTGTGGGAAGGTATTGGCTTCCTAATTCAACAATAGTTTTATTTAGATAAACAAAACTTGATGCCAGATTTATGTGTGCCATAAATGTTTCAAGACTGTAAAAAGGTGAACGTCTAAATCATCAACTTCTGAGGTAAAATGTAACACTTCCACTACATTTACCCTGTACGGATTACTTCTCTATGAATGCAATGGATAGCTGGATGTGCATTTTATATAAGTGAGCTGTGACACGGGAGTTGAATGGACAATTCCCACTCTTGACAACAAGCACAAATATTTAGTTACCGGAGTCTAACTCTCAGAATACAAACATATTGTTTCATGAAGCTGTAATCTTATAAAATTATCAAATATTAGTTTGCCTGCCCAACTGCACTTTTTCTGGACAATAGCCTCTTTTAAACAGCTGTACACACTGCAGCATCTGGCATTAGGAGAATTTGTTAATACTTGTTAGCTAACTCAGCAATAGCTAGTTAGCTAGCTAGCTTTTGGTTGAACATATACAACGTGATTTGTGCTGTACTGGTTATCCTCAACGCTAATTTCAAGTTTAACTTAATAAATAATTTCCTGAACAAGCAAGCTAGTCAATTAATTAGACCTGTTGCCCTAAAGCAACAGATAATATTTTGACAGGTTAAGGTACTGCGGGCACAATCTGTCAACGATCTTTGTGCGTGCAACACTTGTTGCGACTTTGTGCGTGCGACAGAAAATTGTGTTTTATGTATAATGTAAATGCTATTTAAATATAATTGTCATCATGCCAATTAAAGCTGTGTAAATGAGCACAAAGCCACAGTAGCAATGTGGCCTGACAGCCCTTATGCTAACTCCATTAAATTGGTTGTGTTTTGGTGCATATAGCATACATGTATTACAGCTCTGTATTAATGGGGTTGCAGACGGCCTTATTACTGCTGGGGCCAGGTAACCACTCTATTATTATACAGTTCCTCACTGAGAGAATCAGAGACAGAATGAGAGAAAGGAGAGAAAAACAGATAGAGAGAAACAGGAAGAAAAAGAGGAAAAGTTAGAAAGAAATAGAGAGAAGAGAGAAACAGAGAGTAAAACAGGGAGAGAGAGAGAGGGAAAGATAGAGAGCAATAGAAAAACAGAGGCAGAGAAGAGAACGAAACAGAGGCAGAGATAAAATGAGAGCGAGAGTGATAGGATTGAGAGAAAGAATGAGATACAAAAAGTGAGAAGAGAGAAAGACAGACAGATTCAGCATGTCTGGAGAGGAGTCCTAAAGAGCTTCCTAACGTAGACAGACTTTCAGCAAAAACTGAACTGGAAAGAATCTGGAAAGAATCACCCCAAGAATAGAGCTAATTGGAAAGCTACCTTGCCCTAAAGAGAGAACACAGAATGTCTCAATACCTGAGCAATGTGATTAACACCAAGAATTTGAAAATAAATCAAATACTGACAAACTCCCATCAGGGCTGTCACTAACCCTGGGAAAGGGAATATGATTCACGGGACACACGGGCCCACTCATCATAATATCACTATCATCTATAAGCGACGAAGCTCAGGGATATATCTTTTCAGGGGGCCCAGGATTCCTATTGACAGCCCTGACTCCCATATCTGTTAGGTGAATTTCAGCAATGTGCAACAACAGCACCAAGATTTTGTTACCATGCGAAAAGGGCAACCTGTGGAACACAAACAATATTTTAAATCGTTTTGTCTTTCTTCTCTTGTGATTGAAACTTGAACTATTTGCAAACACTGTATATAGGTAATAATGTACTTTCGAAATGTTTTTATTTACTTGTTTTTGCTGTTTTTGACCCACCTATTTTATTTATTATTAGTATTAATAGTAGGATGTGTATTGTGTCTGACAGAAGAATATTTGTTGTGTGTGACAGTAGGATGTTTGTTGTGTGTGATAGTAGATTGTGTGTTGTGTGTGACAGTAGGATGTGTGTTGTGTGTGACTGAAGGATATTTGTTGTGTGTGACAGTAGGATGTGTGTTGTGTGTGACAGTAGACTGTGTTTTGTCTGTGACAGTAGGATGTGTTTTGTGTGTGACGTAGGATAGTGTGCTGTGTGACAGATTGTATATAATGTGACAGATAGTGTATTGTGTGACAGACTGTGTGTTGTGTGTGACAGACTGTGTATTGTGTGACAGTGAGTTGTGTGTGACGGATTTTATATAATGTGACTGTGTGTATTGTGTGACAGACTGTGTGTTGTGTGTGATGGATTGTGTATTGTGTGACAGTGAGTTGTGTGTGACACATTGTGTGTTGTGTGTGACTGAAGGCTTGGTGGTTCCGTATAGAGCAGAGTTGTCTCACTTCTAATGGAGATCTCTATCTCAAAGAGGAAAGTCTGGGAAAACAATGGCTAAAAATTAGAATACAAAACAGGCTGCAGATTGTTATGGAGGAAATGGGCATGTGGGTACATTCATTCATGTGTTTTTCTTTCATTAAGGGGGACAACAATACCTATTTCCAGTTAAATAAAAATCCCCTGTCAGAGACCTGCCTTGAGAATGACCACATGGCTGTAGGTCTGGCCAGATTCAGTAATTGGTTTGTACTTTCGGGGTGAATGTTACAATTCTTCAGCTAGACTAACCCCCCTTGAGCCTTGTCATCAAACAGGAGATGGGGGAGGAGAACTGAGTAGAGACAGAAAGAGGAAGAGCGAGGGAGGGGAGAGGCAAAGAGAGAGGGGGAGATAGAGTATGGAACAGAGAGGGGGCATAGAGAGAGAGGTGGGATGCTGAGAAAATGAGAGAGTGAGGGGATGTAGAGAGAGTTAGAAGCAGAGAGAGAATTTGGTACACTAGAGAGAGTTAGAGGGAGATAAATAATGAAGTACACTAGAGAGTGTTAGAAGGAGAGAGAGAATTTGGTATACTAGAGAGAGTTAGAGGGAGAGAGAGAATGAGGTACACTAGAGAGAGTTAGAGGGGGAGAGAGAATGATGTACACTAGAGAGAGTTAGAGGGAGAGAGAGAATGAGGTACAATAGAGAGAGTTAGAGGGAAAGAGAGAATGAGGTACATTAGAGAGAGTTAGAAGGAGAGAGTGAATGACGTACACTAGAGAGAGTTAGAGGGAGAGAGAGAATGAGGTACACTAGAGAGATTTTGATGGAGAGAGAGAATGAGGTACACTAGAGAGATTTAGATGGAGAGAGAGAATGACGTACACTAGAGAGAGAAGCAAACAAACCCTGACTGTCAGCGTCATACTATCACATAACATATCCTGATCACTTGTGGCAGCTGACGACTGCTGACTCAACACATTCAAGAAAATCATCCAGGTTAGCAGGTACCAAGCCAGCCAGAGGGGCTTCTGCCTTGAACTGGCCATTTAAACCAAGGAAACCCAGGTTGTTTCTGTACCGCAAAAGACCAAAAGACCTGGTATCACTTCCAACTTAAGTTGTTTATTACTAGGTTTATATTAAAAGATGTGCATGGTATTCTAGGCTCAATCTCCCAATACTTTCCAGTTATACGACAAAGCTTGTGATTCATGCCTAACTACAAATGGATAAGGGCCAATAAAAAAAAAGAAATCTAATAAGGATCTGTACCTGGCCTTTCATTACTTCTTGTTTCACTCGGGGGTGAAAATAAGGAATAGTAAAATACATTTTCATTTGTCACCATGGGGAAAGCAAAGAACTCCCAAATTAAAAAAGACAGTGGGTAAATAAAAAAACGCTTAATACTTAAATAAAACGTTATTAAGGAAAAGTACAAAACCAGTAGAAAAGTGGTTAACCTGTCTTGTAGAGGACCGTCGTACATCTTGCACAACACTGAAGAAGATGGCTCAAGAGACTAAAACTCAGAGGGCCACAGAATTTAAGGAGTTACAGAAGTTACAGTTACATCTTGAGGTCACTAATTCTCTAAATAAACAATTAAAAGACCTCCATGCCAATAGCCATTTTGAATGGGGTGCCAGAAAAAAGATTATTGAGACAAATCCTATTATTGAGACAGAATAATAGGACAATGATCCCAAACTTACATTATATTAGTTGAGACCACAAAACTAAACTTTTGCAATGGCTATTTTGAATCCCACTGAAAACCTGGGAATTGGATTGAAGAGGGTTGTTCGTAAAGCAAGACTGAAGGATTTGATCTGGAAGATCAGGAAGGATTCTGTATGGAGGAAGATCCCTTATAATTTCAATACAGCAGATCACTTGTATGGTTTTCTGTTTCCTTTTTCACTCATCTTTATTTTGGGTGCCAGGAATGTTACATATACATTAAAACAACATACAACCAGCGCCATGCAGAAGTTTTTAAACCCTTGAACAATGTTTTCATTTTACTGAATTACAAATGGTTCATTGACATTTCTTTCTGGGTTTAAAAGATTCTTAAAATAAAATTATATCCAAAATCTGTTATAATTAAAAAAAGTGACCTTGGTTTTATGTTGGGAAATATTTGTGAGTGAAACTGAAGTACGATACTAACATAAGTATTCATCCACAGTGCTGTGGAAGCTTCCAGTTAACACAGATGAAATTGTGCCCCAACAAGGAGACCATAACCTTACCATTGGCCTCTATGAACCAGAAACGTTGCTGCTCCATTTTCTAAATAAAACCCCACTAAATAAGAACCAATGGTCAGGGACGTAAGAACATTCTACAATAGTATGAGATAAAGTAATATGCGTTTTTGAGATTGGGAACACAAGGGCATAAAATAATATATCTTATTAATTGTTTGGATATCCCAGTCAGTTGGTTCATGCCTAACTACAAATGGATCGAGGGAAGTGGAAGCTGCATCTCACCACCCAGACACTGCCCAGAAAATCCTGACACTCAAAACACAATGCTCAAACAATAAGGGGACTTATGACAGAAGCCATGGTGAGGACAACAATCACTTTGAATGAGCTACAGAGTTCAGTGGCTGTGAGCAGAGTAATCCATTCAACTATATCAAGAGCTCTGCAGAAAACTGACCAATCAAATATTAATGTGTAGGGGTTGAATACTTATCAAAGACACATATTTCAGTATTTATTGTTTAATCTACAACATATTATTACCAGAATATAATTCCAGAAAGACAAGATTCAGAGAAACACACATTCATTCACCTTTCAACAAAACTGACATTGAATCAGACTAGGGAAAGAAAAATGATTTAATGATAAACTTGCTTGTTGTTCTTTTGAATTTCCCGATACCTGTTTGATGCATTTCCAACCATACTTCCTTCAGATTTATATACTACTGCAACTACGGCCGTAACCAGACTGTCATGGTCCACATAAAAAAAACACGGTATGTATTTTGGTTTTTATTGGGAATTTATGGAATCTGTTTCCCAATAATAATAAACATTTAGATTGTTAATTTTTGCAAAGGTTTATATTTATCTATATTGTAATTACTGGCTTTTTATTTATGTTCCAGCCCCCAGGGGAATCATCTCAGTCAGAAATCATCCCAGGCTGAATGACTCTGCAGTCAACCAAGCCTTAAGTCTGGAAATTAACCCAAGCTTATAGTTCATAGAATGTCTAATATAATCAGTCTGCCTTCCAAAAGATCACTCAGACTCTCCCATCATACCCAAATATTTCAGACAAAAGAGCATGACATTAGAGAACTAATTAATTGCAGGAAATCATGAGACCATTTGCAAAATTGTGACGTATAAAGGACTGTAACATAAGCGTATATGTGACCATGTGTGTTCTCAGGTTCTCCTGTGTTGAGTGCAATAAGCTGTTATTTTTGTCTGTTACTAAAATATTTAAACTCATTGTAATTTGCTGACCTAAACGGAGCACAGTGTTGTAGCTTGACTACCTTTCAATCCCTGTACAACGGACCGAGAACTCAAACAGAGAGCCTAACAGCGAGCCAAACAGAGGCAGAAGGACAGAGACTTTCACATAATACAATAAAGCCTCCAAACACCATCCCGTAATGTTCTCATGGGCCTCATATTGATGAGGTGCTAAAAGAATGATTTTGCAGGACATATGTCTTTAAACTAGGCAACATGGCATTCACTACATCATCAATACAGGCAACAAGATCTGTTCTGAAATGCTGCTGTTGGAATAACAGAGTTTACAACACACGTTGGGCTGCCTGCAAACACAGGTCAACCTATTCCACATTCAATCACTTCTCTGGCTAGACGCTGTGCTGTTGCCAAGCCAATCCACCGCAATCATCCAATATAAGCCTCAGGTAAACAAACACATGCATCCAGTGGTAAACAAGCTCCCTCTCCCTTGTTCTCTCTGGAAACCCCGGAGACACGGAGGGAAACAGTCCTCCTGACATAAGACAGGAGATCTACCTCGTTTTTGTATGACGCCTGCATCTGTCATCTTGAGTATGTACGAGCAAGTATGTGATCGCATCCGTGTGTATGTGTGTGGCGTTCTTTCCTTGTGTGATATGAGTGTGCATGCTTGCTTGTGTGTGTTTGGCTCCTGGTTATTGTCAGAAGAAGTTAACTCACCCAGAACTGAAGCGTGGTTTCTGTCCTCTCCTCATTGGTGTGTGTTTGTGTTCATGTGCGTGTGTCCTGCCCCGCCACAGTCCCTCTCTCCTCTCTCCTTTTCTCCTCTCTGTCCATAAGTTTGATCAGCTCTACATGTGCCAGTCTTCCTCAGGTCTTCAGATGCCTCCTCCTCCTCCTCTCCGCCTGTCTTGTTGTCAGCCTCTTGGATCAGCAGCAGAACACCCAGCTCATACCTCTCAGCTTTCGTCTGTCTTCACGGTTTCTCTGGGTTTTGCAAAACCCCTTTTCTTAACACCTTTAGTATCCAACAACAAGCCCCAGAGACCCAAATGAAAAAGGGGTCCATGAGATCTCCTCCCGAGACACAGCGCTCTCCAGTGGGTCCATGTGTGTGTGTGTGTGTGTGTGTGTGTGTGTGTGTGTGTGTGTATATGTGTGTGTGTGTGTGTGTGAGAGAGAGAGAGAGAGACGGATAGGGTTGGCTCTGTGGCTGTAGCTGTTGCCTCTTTCACAGAGCGCCTCTATCTCAGTGTGTCTCGCTCTCTGCCCATTTGCTCTTCTCCTCTCTCTCGCGCGCGCTGTCTATCCGCTGCTCAGGCTGTTTGGCTTCACTATTGGCTCTGCTACCAGGCTAAGGGATCCTCTAGCAAGAGGTGGACTGGAACACAACGTAGAGGGAGCGGAGAGAGAAAATATCTCAGTTGGTTTCATTTGGCTCATTGAAATTCTTCAACGACAATCAGTGATATTTAGAAGAGTAAGAGATGATTTTCTTGCAGACACAAAGACAGGAGAGGATTTAAATTCAATTTTAATTTGGCGTTAACTAAATACAGGGATAGGAACAATTGATGGGTAAACATATTGAACATCTCAACCATGTTGTCAGTTGAGCTGGGAGGAAGCGTTTCACATCACTGTTCCAGCTGAGAGAGCCACAGAATTTTCTACGAGAACACGCAGAATTTGCCTACCTATGAAATATGGAAGAATGGGTTTTTGTGAACTCTGCTGGATTATTGTTCACAGAGAGAAAAAGATGGGGGGTGGCAGGTTAGAGAAAAAGACAGAAAAAGATTGAAGGAGAGAAACATGAAAGAGGGATGACAGTAATTGAGAAAGAGAGAGAGAGAGAAACAAAAAACAGAAGAGTTGGAGAGAGAAAATAGGCATTTTTATTGTTGTGTCCTGCTGCCCTGTCAGAGTGAATCAGATCATCAGGCAGCTGGGTTCAGGCAAAAAGAAACACACACAGACACACAAACACAAGCACACATGTGCACATACACACACATGCATATGTATACACACACACACACACACACACACACACACACTCCCTCAGTTCATGTGTGCCCTCAAGGTCAGTTAAGTGCTCATCAAAGGACAGGAGAAGTCTGTCCCCTGACCTGCGATCCACGGGTCAGGCATCTCAATAACCTCACTGGAGTCCAAGGAACACCTGCTGCCCTGCTTGCACACGCGCACACACGCTCACTCGCACACACACACGTAATCCTAGTCAATAAGTCCACCACATTCACACATGCGCATGCAGGTATGGTACACAGAACCCCCCCATCCTCACTTGCAGGCTTGTTGATTTCTGAAACAGTATACTTTATATAGCCTACATTATCCATTAGTCATGTCATCCTAGAATGACTCATAAACAAGACACAGGCAAAGCAGACAATGTTTATTTCAGTCTCAAATGGTTTATGGTATTAGATAACATGATGCTTGGAAAAACCAAATTGAGTTGGATCCCCGCATGGGCAAAATATAGCCAGCTAACTGTTTTAGTTGATAGTGTTGGGTCACTTTGGATAAAAGCATCTGGTAATTTAAATGCCATCATATAATATTCTTTACTATCTGGTAATATCATATCGCTACCAACATTACCACCACCGAAACCATATTGTTTAGACTGTAATGTAATACCCTCTATCCTCACTCACGCCATGCAAGGTAGAATTTCACTCCGGTTGACATTTTCTGTCAGACAGCGCCGGGGTTGTGTCTGAGGGAGAGAGAGATTTATGACTACAAAAAACATTTAGCACTGTGGTTGAGCTGGCTACTGTGAAGTCACACAGAACATGTCAGATCAGAGGCTGTCATAGGTCTGTAATAGTACTGTATGAATGGAGTGGTAGGTCTTCCCCAGTCCAGGGCGTCGTGGTTGTTTCCAGGGTATCTGTGCCTGGTCAGAACGGACGAGTCAGTCAGACAGGCAGGAGACGAATGACATCAACCCCCTACGGTTATGCAGGATGCACACATACCACTCCGACACACGCGGACACACGTGCGCGCACACATACGCGTGCCTACACAACACACGTGATACGCACGCACGCACGCATGGGCACACATTCTCTCACATATCTCACGTGACCCAGTTCATCAGAAACCCTACACCTTGTAGACTGCCTCATCTAGACTGCCTCATCTAGACTGCCTCATCTAGACTGCCTTATCTAGACTTCTAGACTGCCACATCACATCCCAATCTCAGCATTCTGTTTTCTGTGTTGATAACAATGTGTTCCACAACACTTTAGTTTAGAGAATGAACATTTTCTAGAACTTACCAACTGTCCTGTATTCGTAATTCTGAGGACTAGATTTAGAGTATTCTCAGGAGGCAATACAGTGACCTGATGTCATGACCTTGCTCCTAATGCCGACAGCTATACAACATTTCAGTCTAATTGACAGAATCTAGCCTCTTTGACAAAAACAGATCCACTCAAGAAATGGTAGGTTAAAAACTACATTAGGGTAAAAGCGGACAGCCGCTTTGTTATTTTGACAAAGGGTCACGTTATAAGCCCTGGTTTAACCGGCCTGTAGCCAAAGGGCCCCCGCAGGCAGTGGCTTTCAGGTCATTACTAACTACCCTATAAAACATTCAATCTGAAAACCATAATGAATAAAACCTATGTTGATTTGTAGTAAGTCTCTGGTACAGTGTGTTGGGTCTGGCTAATAGTCATAATTTGGCCGCCATCTTTGAACCCTGCTACAGTCAGTGAGGAGAGTTGGGATGTAAGTGATGACAGTGTGCATACATTATAGTGTTATTTGGCTAACAAAGAACGCTAATCGTGTCCAAACAGAAACACTGACATAGCAGCTTCAGAACGTCAATACAAAGACCAGATACAACACTTTTCAAAAGCCAATTTCAGACTTTAACTTGCTAATGGCACAGAAGTGCCAATGTGATGGCTTTTGAACGCCACTCTTCACCCAAAAGGTCATGTATTTTTTTTCATTGCCGACTGTTTGGGTACAAGGACAGTGGACTGTCAATTCAGAAATGTTTCACAGTATTGGTTTCAAATTATCTGAAAGCCATATAAATACCCACATTACTGAGAGGAGGGATACGGATATTTTTGAAAACCTTTGTTGAAATGGAAACCCACATCAACGGTGCATTGGGAACATTTTATCGCTCAAAGCTAACGGAAAGTGACATCGATCCTTTGGACGTCATCGATGTGGGCATTTAAGGATTACCGAGCTTGAAAACCAAGGACATATTCGGTAGCCTAATGTGTGCTCTGTTTGTTGCCATGTCTGTCCATGGTAGCCTGTTTGTAGGCTAGTAGAGTGTGTGTCCAATTACTTATTTTTTTACAGTAGGCTGTATAATACCCAATAAAAACAGCCATGGTCTAAACCTGACATCTCCTTCCCCCTATCCTACTCCTTTCAATGCTTATTTAAGCAATAAAGAAAGAGGGTTATGATGTATGGCCAATATACCACAGCTAAAACGCGATCAGCGGAGCAAGGGAAATCGGCACATCCAGGCACAAGTGAGGCAGACAAAATCAAAATGTTTCTGAAGCAGAGCGGTTATTGTTACCAATCAAAGTCCAAAACGCAGCATATGTGGTTATGTCGTCATATAGTGAAAAGCAGCAGGACCAGCTAGTTAGCAAATGTATTGTAGCAGGTTTCCCCACAATTCCCCACAATTCTCTATTGTCTGTTTGAAAATATTTATTTGCTTGGAATGTTGTTGCTGTTGTTTCCCTGATGAAATGCTCTGTCCCTCTCGGTTCCAGGAGCAGAAGGTGTCATGTCTGTCAGGCCATGCAGTCTTTGTATGTTCTCTGATCATGCCTGGAGTATTGCTTTGTTACCCCTAAAATGCACTAACTAGCAAGATATAAAAAAAATTGGTTTAACAAATAATTTAGTGAAGATTGTCCACTGGCTACACATGTACTTGTTTCTATCCAAGCTGTCCCATTACTCAGCAACGCTCACCGCTAAACCAGCTTATTTGCAAGACCATGGCAAGTAATGAGAGTTTTCATTCAGACAAAAACAAGTATATCTTCTCTCTCTCTCTCTCTCTCTCGGTCTCTCTCTAGCCCCCGCGCATCCTCTCTCTCTCTCTCTCCTTCCTCCTTAAACCCTGTCTCTCCAAACCCTCACCCCTCACTCTCTCTTCTTCCTCCCAAAACCCCCTTTTCAGCCCCCTCACCTCCTCTCTCTCCTTTCTCCTTGACCCCTGCCTCTCCAGCTCCCTCACCCCTTATCTATATGTCTGTTTCTACCTCCCCCATCTCTCCCTCACCCATCTAGAGCGGTTGATATATCAGCGCTGACAGCTTCATTAGTGGCAGCATTAGAGAGGAGGGAGAGAGTTAGCTGTTAGCGATGATGCTAACCCCATCTGATCCTCTTATCACTGGAAACAGGCCTCTACGTGAGCAGAGTGGAGAGTAGGAAGGTGAGGGGGCAGAGATGGTATGGCAGTGAAGAGGGTGTTGATGAAAAAGAGGAATGAGATGAGGTACGTATGACGGGATGCTGATGGGGAAAAAGGAAAGCAATGAGGTTATGTATGACGGGAAGCTGATGGGAAAGAGATGAGGTGCGTGAGCTGGCGTTGATGGAAAGGTAGAGATAGAGGTGGTATGCGAGGGGGCACTGATGGAACGGAGGAGATAGAGAATATGTGTTAGGGGTGATGATGGGAAAGAGGAGATATAGGATAGAAAAGGTTTGTTAAGGGGTGTTGACTGGAAAGAGAAGATGTGTGTTGGGGACATTAATGGGAACGAACAAGTGAATGCTAATTTAAACAGAAAAGTGTATCTACAAATGATCTGAATGCAACTTCCCAGTGTTTCCAGATGTCTCTGAAATATTACCTGTATTTAGAATATGATGGTGCTGAGAGAGGCTGCCTGAATCTCTGAATGTTATTGGACTTCATGTTGTTCTGTTACAGACATTTTTTTTTAATATTAAATCTGTCAGGATGTACACTTGAATGGTGTCATGGTAAATTCACTGCCTCGCAGTTAGCTGCATCATTGTAAGACCTAAGTTCGAATCCTGCCCGTGGATTAACACAGGGGTCCGGCAGAGAGAGATGCAGTTGACCAGCACCACCAGGTCAGGAGATTTGGTAATCAGATCGGGTTACCTTGCCTCATAGCAACGCCTTGGGCCACGTGTGCAATCAACGAAGGTAGAAGTCAGGAAAGTGTGTTCAATTCTTGCACGTTGTGATGCCGATCTGGACTTCCAGGTTGAGCGAACCCTTTGATAAGAACTTGGAAGTCATCAGATGTGATAACATCTTGACATCAACCATTCCAGGCTCACAGGGATTTGTTGTGATGCAGGGCCGTTGTTGAGACTTGGGACCTTGGTATTGGGAAGAACAATTGGATAAAATTCCAAATAAAACATCTTCCAAGAGTTGATTAATTCAAATACAATGGAATAAAGAATTCAAATACAATGGAATTAAGCATTCAAATACAATGAATTGGCCATTGTGCTAATGTACTAACAAAATTTTCAAGGAAGTTTAAACTTACAGTTTAGAACTACCGTCAATATTCTCCTCACTTCAAAATACACAAACACAAACATTTATCGATGAAGTCTGGTGTTATAGTCATATTACTTTATTTTGTCTGATTGTCCACCATTGTCACTCTGCAAATAGTGGTCAGGTAGACAGTTGACTGATACATTTATTGTCCTGTGGTATAGTAAATGTGCAGAAAAGTGTCCCCACCAAAAGATTGACCAAAATAACTTGATAATGGAGGCACATTCAAACAGAGCAAAATTGTTATCAGTGAATTGGAAATGACCCCAATGTCTCCCTAATGACTCATGAAAAATATATTGAGTAATTGTAGATTTATATTTAGTGTTTTTTTTTCAAATTGGCTGCTATTTACTCAATAACTCTATTTAAACCATCTTAAAGGAAAATTAGTTGTTAAAACATTTTACAATGAGGTGTACATAGAATGACATAGAATCGCAATATGATCGTATTGGTATAAAGTCATATTCTGAGGTCCCAGGCAGTTCTCATCCTTAGACTACAGTAATTAATGATCCAGAAGAGGTATTCCATTTTCCACCCACCTAAACAAATGTGATACACACTGTCCATGACAAAGCAGCTATCAACAGAAATGACTCTAGAGAGGAGTGCTAATACAGCACCTGAAAATAACACAGTTAAAAAGTTTTGAGTGAGGAACAGAAGCGTTAAATTTGCAGTGGTCTCTTAACTTTAACCTTTCTTTTCCTCGCTCAAAACCTTCCTTTTTGACTTTTTTGGAAAGGAAAGAAAAAGGTGCAGTCCTCTCTTCATTTTGTTTTGGAGCTGTATATTTTTTCTATTTGACACACTGGAAGTATATAAGAATAAACACGATTTCTGTGCTCTAAACAGAGAGTACACAGTGGAAGAATACGTGATCACTGTGTCTGACACAAAATGAAGTAAAGCCTTGACTATGTACAGACCATATGCGTATGGCCTTGCTAACAAGACAATCCATCACAGGTAGACTGGTCTCTAGAAAGAAGACAGGCTACAGTATGTACACACTGCCTACTACATACAGTAGCTAGTAACAAAACATTTTGTGCCTTTATCCCAAATGTTTCCCGGGTCAATAAAGCCCTTTAAATTTAAACATTTAATTTAAATTTAAATGAGCGAGAGAGCAACAGCAAAAAACGTACAGGGAAGGGAGAGAGTATGAGCAAATATGGCTGGAAAATAGAGAGTATTTGGAATTGAATGGACAAGTTGAAAATATGCACAGATGGAGAATTAATTAAGAAAAGATGGACAGATGGAGAAGAACTGAAGAAAATATAGACAGATAAAGAATAACTGAATGAGAGAGGAATGGAGATAAAGAAGGAAAGAGATTAAGGGAAGTGGTAGAGAGATACGAGATGAGAGAAGCAGAGAAAGAGGTGCTACTGTTTAATTGAGATGAGAGATAGAGAAAATGATACAGAGGGAAGGCAGAGATAAGATGCGAAAGAGATCCACAAAGATGGCCAGAGTGTGGAAATGGAGAGATTTATGATATGAGAGGAGCAGTTACAGAAGATAAATGAATGGATGTACTGATGATGCATTTGGATGAAGTAGGAATTCGGGGAGTTTGGCCCTCTTTATTAAGATGCCTTGCCCTAGAAAGAGAAACATTTACAATAACAGACAGTATTGAGAACAGAGAAAATGATGTGAGAGGAGTTGTTATTGTCCTCTGGCTGCTCTTCCAGGACCAGGATGAGTGGGTGGTGAACATCGCTTACCAACAGAAAGCATGTGTGTTGTGTGAGTGTTTTATGTGTGTGTGTGCGAGTGTGTGTCTGTGTGTGAATTCATCACACCAAACACATTATATAACAGAAAAACACCATGGCAATGCAGACTAAAAGCTTTGATAACACCAACAACAGATGGAAATGCTTTCAAAGACAGCAAAATAGCAATGTGTAGTGCAGTTAAGCCTGTTGTGAGAAATATAATAAATTCCAACCAGAGATGAAGTGTATTTGGGGAAAGGGTCCTTTAGAGAATGTCAGACGTGGGTCCAACCTGTTGCATGCTATCTCCTAGGAATAGGATGTGTGGATCGTTGTGTTATAGGCTCCATTTAGAAACAGACTGAGCTGGGGTACTGTAGGTTACTGTAAGTCCAAACCCCAATGGATTTAATAGGCGCTGTCTGGGTGAGACCCCAGATTAAGAGAGGATAATGGGGGGCTAAACTTGGCCTTGGTTTGCCTACATGCCCCCAGAATCAGCAATCCTCCAAGTCCACAATAGTTTAAAGATAGACAGAGAGACCGAGACAGACAGAGGGGTAGCAAATCCACAGAATGGTGACACGTAAAAAGGACACAGATCTGTTCCAATCTGTCCGTCATACCATTATGGCTGCCTAAGCATTCTCAGTATCCAGTTGGTTTGTAATTCCACTCTTCTCCCTCCTATGATATTGTAAAGGACTGTAGGTCCTAAATGTATGTCATTCAGTGTGTGGAAATCCCTCTGAACAAGAGCATCGGCTAAATGATGAAAATGTGTATATATTGTAACAGACTCTGAAATTAGCTGTCGGCTGCAGAATGTGTGTGTGTGTGTGTGTGTGTGAGAGAGAGAGAAGTGACCTACATTCCCGGCTTCATTGCATCTCTAGTTGCCGTGCCGACCCCCGCTCCTATTGACAGCGGCGTCGACAGGCACGTTGCTAGGCGCAGCGGGAAAAAAGACACATCAAAGTGTGAGCGACCGCAGTGTCAGACATCAGACTGTGGCCATCTGTTTACCCATACTGGATTCACATGTCACTGTCCACCTTGACACACACACGTAGACAAACACAGCTACATAAAGACAGAGAATATACAGACACTGTTTACCCATACTGGATTCACATGTCACTGTCCACCTTGACACACACACGTAGACAAACACAGCTACGTAAAGACAGAGAATATACAGACACTGTTTACCCATACTGGATTCACATGTCACTGTCCGCCGTGACACACACACGTAGACACACACAGCTACGTAAAGACAGAGAATATACAGACACGGTTTACCCATTCTGGATTGACATGTCACTGTCCGCCGTGACACACACACGTAGACACACACAGCTACGTAAAGACAGAGAATATACAGACACTGTTTACCCATACTGGATTCACATGTCACTGTCCGCCGTGACACACACACGTAGACACACACAGCTACGTAAAGACAGAGAATATACAGACACTGTTTACCCATACTGGATTCACATGTCACTGTCCGCCGTGACACACACACGTAGACACACACAGATACGTAAAGACGCAGACACTACAAGGATGGTAGGTTTTTATGCCAAATATTAATGTCAATGTCTTCTCAAACAACACACAGACCATATCTCAAATCAAACACTTTTTTATATTTCATGATTTCTCGTGATATATAAAAAAAGACAATTTATAAAGAAGAAAATGAATATAATGAAACTTATTAATGAGAAGGGGCTCTGCTCTGCAGGCCTGTGATGGCCGAAGGAACTATAGTACAGGCTTATACATACAGGTTTTAAGACTCTCTTCCAAAAACATATTTGTTTTGGGAGTTATCATTGTGGTTGCATAGCCTCTCATATTATACACAGTTTCTATGCCTAGATTGATTATCTAATTGCGGCCCAGTCAGAGGATGGTTCATCAACACGTTTGTCAGCCCACATAGCTCCAGCACCAGATCGTATATGTGTGTGCGATCAAGTGCTCACTTACGTGTGCGTGGATTTGTGTGTGTATGTGTGTGTGACAAATGTAGCTAATTGGATGTCCTTCAGGATTAATCTACTGTCTCTAACCTTTCAGATCTCCATGGTGATGCCACAAGGCCTCTAGTCAGGTGATGCTTTATCATCTCTAACAGACTGTGTGTGTGTGATCCATATTTATGTGTCCATGTGAGGACCTGAAGTCCCTACAAAGATAGTAAAATGATTTAACAATGATGGTTAAAGTCTGGAACCTCCTACACTCTTCCTAGAGCTTGCGGTCCAGTCAAACGAAATAACCGGGCAAGAAGGGTCTTGGTTAGGCAGGTGACCGAGAAGCCAAAGGCTACTCAAAGAGATTCCCATTTTCTCTGCAAAAATAGGAGAACCTGCCAGAAGGACAACCGTCTCTGGAGCATGCCATCAATCAAGGGTTTTGTGTTATGGTGGCTTGAAGGAAACCATCTCCAAGGACAAATCATATGACATGTTAACAGAAGCACTCTGGAAGCATGAGGAAAACTCTGATAAACAACAAACTTGAACTATTAAGCCTGAACGCCAAAACATATGTCTAGCAAGGTACTGCTGATCTCCTGGCTACTACCATCTCTACAGTAAACATAATGGCCGGAGCATCATGCTATAGCCATGCTTCTCAGCAACAAGAACTACGAGACATGTCAGGACTGAGGGAAGGATGAACAGAGCAAAATTCAAAGGTCCTTCAAAAAATTTGATCCAGAGCGCACAGGATCTCAGACTGGGTGTACAGACATCTTTCATCACAACAACAAACCAATGCAGACAGCCGAGACAACAAATCTGTTAGTGTCCTTGAGTGGCCCAGCCAAAGCCCAGATTTGAAACCATTTAAAAATGTGTGGGAAGACCTGAATATCACAGTAAACTGATGCTGCCCATCCAGTCTGACAGAGCTTGAGTGCATCATTAAAGGGCAATGGGAGAAACTACCCAAATCCTGGTGTGAAAGCTGGTAGAGGAATACCCAACAAGACTCACTGCCAAATGCACTTCAAGAAAGTACTGAATAGGGTCTGGATATTTACACGTACATGAAATAGTTTTAAATAGATTGCAACAGATTTCTTAAAACTTATTTTCTGTTTTCATTTTGTCATAATGGGGTGTAGAGTGTAAATTGATTAATATAACCAATTAGAAACTCTAAATTGATCTCAATTGAAGTTAAGATTTCTCACATATTGTGGGTGTACGAGAAAGTTGATGAACAACAATAAAAAATTGGGAAATTAATCCTCTGATGGCAAAGAATTACAAATGTACTAAAAGCTGATCATTTAGTCCCCAGAAAGGTTTTAAACAGGTCCCTGTAAAGGAAATGTGGTCATTTTTGGCTTAGGGGTAACATGGTAAAACTTTAATTAAGGTAAAGGTTAGAACTGGGTTTCGTTTTAGGTTTAGGCATTAGGGATTAGGTTCAGGGTTAGCTTTAAACTATGAAGTCAGATTAACCTTAAGCATAAATGTTAAGTTATAGATGTTAAGGTTAGGGTTACATTTAAGGTTAGCAGATACGGAATAATAAGAAATTGTTTTTCTGGTCCGTATAAAGATTGAACAACAAACATGTGTGTCTATGTATGTCTGTGTGTTTGTGTGTGGGGTGGCATCTTAAAAAGGTTGTGTGTGTGTGTGTGTGTGTGTGTGTGTGTGTGTGTGTGTGTGTGTTTGGATGAGTAACACTTCTTATAATAAATCAATTCTGCATACACTGATAATTTGTGACATATTTTGATATATTGTTAAAGTGATGTACAAATATGAACACTGCAGAAAATCTACTCTGCAGGAAGAAACAGTTTCCATTTTGGCCCATTCAAGCTCAATTACAGGACATGTGTGATGTGATATTAAAGATGACACCCAATTGGTGAAGATTCACAAGCTGTTTACATTTGTGTGAAATGAATATTGGACCTTTATTTGGACATGCAAATGTCTGCCTTATTAGGCACTACAGTGACACCTTTGATGAATAATTCTTTATTATACCATTTATAAAACAAGACGGGTCAATTCAGTGACTATAAAGCAAAAATAGAAGTCCAATATACCCCTCACAATTCTACACCTTATTTAATTGTATGAATCACAATATCCAAATAAGGTGTATAGTATCTCATCCTGTTGCAAACATACGTTCTTAGTTCTTTGTCTCAACATCAACATCAAATCTAATTGATTATTGTTCCTCTTTCTACTGTCATTCTATTTATTCCTCTCTACATCTCTTTCTGGAAAGCCCTCATCTCTCTTTCTGTCTTCTTTCACTCTCTCTCCTTTTACTCTTTCCACCTTTTGTATCTTTCTCTGTCTCTGTTGGATATAACATGATTACTTTTCAGTGACTGAAAATGAATCAGCTGCTTTGCATCTTCTGATAGGTGACCAGAGAGGTGATGGGGGCTGAGAAGATAAGGTTGTGTTTTCAATCGCCATGTGAGTTACAGGTGACAGCTTCTCATCTCACCAACACTGTCTGGCATCCAGTACATGTTTCAAGGTTTATTTGTAAAATGCCCGAACAACACACGATCCAGCACATTGAAATTCTGGTGACATGGCACCCGACAACTACGAAGTGAGAGTTAATTAAGAATATATATGTAAATGTTTTGCAAGAGCAAGGGTAATGATTTCTGACTTGTGTTGAGGAATGTTACAGCTAGCAACTATTTACAGTGAGCAGTTACAGTGACTACGTTTCTACGTTACTTTGTTACTTGCTGTAGAAAGTAATGGATTAAGTTACTTTAAAAATCCTTTGATATATTGACGTGTTGGTTATTTATGCCCAGAAGGCACAGAGTTAATGGGATATTGTATAATTACACAGTCAGGTATTGCATAGTCAGTGTCAGTCACCAGCATATAACATTATCAGTCTTTAATTATTATACAGCAAGTGTGGCCAATCCTATTATCTCAAGCAATCATATACCATAATGAGAAACAATGCTTGAGTTTAGCTCTTTAATCAAGAAGTTCGTAAATCAATATTTTGTATTGCAAGTGCTTCCATATTGTCGAAGCTTGTTCAACCGCCTATATGCAGGGCTTGACTTGGGATAAAATCAGTGCAGGAGCTGACAAATCACACATTAGACTACGTTCATCAAAATGTCTGTGTTAATACTTCAATACTGGAAAGATCCACTGCATTTAACAATTGAAGAACAGAAATCACAGCTGTAGCCATGTGCACTGATAAACACACCTGATCAAACAAGAAAACGTTAGGCACCTTGCTATTTGAAATCTCTCTGCAATAACGTACATAATTCTTCAATGTTTCTTGAGGTTTTTAAGCGGTAAATAATTACAAACTCACGTTTAGAAACAGAGCATGTAGCCTGTTTAGATGTTCATTTGCGATCAACTTGGGTAGTTCCAACAGGATGATTTGGGATTGAACCGGTGCTTTAACAGGCAAGAGATTTCAGCTAAACATACCAGCATCCCCGGTAATTGGTTATAGGCAATGGTAATAATAATTCTGTCAAAATAGGTGCTTCCCAAGCCTGAATCGCTTAGCTAAATATCAAATTATAGTTAATGGGAGCAGGGAGCGTGCTGCGTGGCTTTGGAAGGTGTTTCATGAACTTTATCATGGAGAGCTGGTCCTGCCAATATTTGTAACTTTTAGTTGCCACTTGATACTGGAGCAAATGAAAATTACGTGAAGCTATGTTGGTTAACTAGTAAGGGATAACGTAAATTAAATAACTAACGCGTTACGTTACTCGTTACCGTTAACTAGTCTGACCACTGTAACGTTACGCCGAACCCAGTTTCTGACACATGGCAATAGAAATGTGTTGATATGCTTCTGTCATCTCTACCTTTCTATCCAACACACATAAAAGCCCAGAAACAAACATCCACTCACACATGCACTAATATAAAGCACTTTTACTACGGTATTGGTTGCTGGTAGAAGGTAGAAAAGGTGAAAGAGAGAGAGATACACACCTAATAATACACACCTAATATTGGCTTGTTTTCAGTCTGCTTCTGTGAAATCTCATTTAGAGCTTAAATGTGATTTGGGCATGCCAGCTGGAGAATGTAGACATACCGTTTGGGTTTATGAGTCCTTGAAGATATGTGCATTTCAGTCCAATTGAATCTTGGAAGTGAGCTATCCTGAGGCTAAAGACCAGTGTGTTTATTTGTATGTGCGCTTGTGACACCTCGTTTCGGGAGAGCGTTGTTGTACAGAGGCAGCCGTCTGCTATCCTAATCAAACTCGAGAGCGTGACGGCCTGATTAAAAACCCCTGAGAGCGCCACACAAACACACACATTGGCACATGCGAACACAGACACACTAGACACATATTCTCCCTGAGACCTGAGTATTTTTCAAACCAATTACACACATATTTTTAAAGCATGTCCTGTGACCTGTTTTGTTCTGACTGTATCTCTTTTCCGGCCTGCATCCTGTGTGTTTGGTTCGTTGGTCCATGTGAAACCGCAGAAGTGCAAACCATTATTCACACTCTGAATACGTCCGCTACAGTGGACCGAGATCCAACCCGTAACCAATCACCCGTCACCACCACAGGGTGGGAATGATCATCAACCCTTCACCTACATTTCCATATTCCTCCACCTTTTTAACCACATTTCTCAATCTCCAAACCACCCCACCCCTCTCTCGTTCCCTTACTCACTGTAACCTTTTCGTGAAAAAAAAAATCACAATTATGTGTCTGTATCCCATTCTTTCCTATAACCTTTTAACCCCGAAGCTTTCTTGCCCCAAGTCCTGGAGATACAGTCTCCTCCGCAGGGAGACGACTTAAATTAATTCTTCACTTCCCTCTGAACCCTTTCTTTCTAACCTTTCTTTCATCCTGTTTTTTACTCCACAAGCCCCCCACCCCATCCATTGAAATTCAAACACTTGCTCCACTACACACAATGTAACGTTTCCAGCTAGCCTGTACTTCACTTCAGACCCTCTAACCATTCACTTTCATTGTGTACTGATTTCTCCCTGAAGTCTCCCAAGCCTTGTACTCCATTAGTCCGCTTCCTCTTAACTTCCTTGTGCCTGTTCTACTTCCTGTCCTTGACATGTCTCACCTCCCAGGATGTCCGATCTGCATGACTGGAGGAGAGGACAACAATTAATCACCTCTGGTACTCCTCAGTCCCCTGGCAATCTCTCGTAGACACATACATACGCACACACACTCGTTCACTCCCCTGACAGCAGCCCCTCCACTCCTCATTTGTTCTGCTTATGTAAGTAAGTCCAGAGAGAAGGAAAGAGAGAAGAGAAACCGGATCAGGAAGAGGGAACAGTGGAAAAAGAAATTTTATTATCAAGGGACAGATAATAAATACACTTAATAAGACTAATAAAGAGAAAAGATTATGTAGAACAGACCAAGAGAAGACAGAGGAATAGAAAGGACAGAGGGACAAAATAAAGCGAGAGAGAAAAAGAGAGGTGTCAGGAACAAAAGGATGAGAGAGGGAGAGAGGCGGGACAAAAGCGAGAGAGAAGGGGCTATGTGTTTGGCCTTTGTGCATTGGCCTCTTGTCTCCCTGCCTGTTGTAGGACACACCCACTGATTGGTGTGCTGACTGCCAACGGATGTTAAGTCTCAGTATAGAAAAATAGGCGATTTGGCCAAAGCTGCCCAAGATCATTCTGTCGCTGGATTCAACTTTCTAGAATGCACAAAACAAACATACACAGTGCAAATATGCACACAGACACTTCCAGTGATCTCAGTAAATACACTGCTCAATCACAAACAAGCAGAGTCACTCAGAGACCGTTACCTACAATGCAGCATGACCCCAAACACAGTACTGACACACAGAAACCGTTACCTACACTACAACATGACTCCGGTCACAGTACTGACACTCAGAGACCGTTACCTACACTACAACATGACCCTGATCACAGTACTGACACTCAGAGACCGTTACCTACACTACAATATGACCCCGATCACAGTACTGACACTCAGATACCGTTACCTACACTACAACATGACCCCGATCACTGTACTGACACTCAGAGACTGTTACCTACACTACAACATGACCCCGATCACAGTACAAACACTCAGAGACTGTTACCATCACAAAAACCTGACAGATTCAAAATTAGGCCATATAATGACGTGATCCTAATTACTCTGCATAATGATGGAATTTTCTATCTAGACAAGGGTTCCACTAGAATAAGAAAATATACATGTATTCCAAAGCCACCATGTCAGGTTCCAACTTGGATTGATGGATACATCTCATCATTTTTATTTTATTTTTCTCCACAATTCAGTGATAGGTGTTGATGTCAACCTCTTTCTTTTTATCTGGACAAATCAACACTCTCAATGCTCAATATACCCCACCCAAACCCAATAAAAAAATAAACTAAGCTGAAAGTGGCCTGATTTTGTGAAGGGTCGGATGACAGCCACATTTCTGCCCTCCCTCCAATGCCATTCTGGGGCGGAGTCACTGGCTTGTTGTTGTTTCTCTGTTGCGCACTAGTGCAATTTGGCTGTACTCTGCTGGCAATACTCAGCCCTCATTCAGGATGATTGCGGTTGGTGGGTGTCCCTTTGGTTGATGCTTGGCAATGTGGGTGGATTGATTTCCTGCCTGTTGGGCCCTGTCCAGGGCCTCCCCCGGAAAGGGCCACAGTGTCACTGGACCCCCAGTCTCAGCCCCAGGTGTGGGTCTAAATTTTCCCTGTCTTCTGTTGTTTTAAACTTATCGGTTAACTATTACAATTTGGATTCTTATGTTCAACCGGCACAGCCAGAAGAGGACTGGTCACCTCTCGGAGTCTGGATTCCCTCTAGGTTTCTTCCTAATTGTTGGCTTTCTTAGGGAGTTTATCCTTGCCACTGAAGTTCAACACTACTGTTGTTTGATCCCTGGGGTTAAAGGTCGGGTGTTTTGTAAAAGCACTTTGTGACAACTGCATTTCCGGGTTTCAGCAGTGTATCCACTGTGCCAACATTAAGATAAATTAAACATTTCCTCATAATAATAATGACTTACAAAAATATTCACCTCCTTGAACTTTTCTGCATTTTCTGTAGTACAAGATGAAATCAAAATTGATTTAATCAGGAGTTTTCTACTGATCCACCAAAATAACTCCATATTTGGCTGCAGTTACAGCCATGAGTCTATGGCCGGGAGATTTCTTAATGTGAAAATCAACTAGCTACATAAATAAACAAAGTAATAGTCATAATATAAACAGCCTATCAGGGTGCATGATGCCTTTTTGGCTCACAACTTGTTACAGGCCAAAAGATGAAAGTACACTTCTACTACTGCTCAGAAATGTTGGGGTCACTTCGAAATCTTAGAAGTCTTTATTTCCATGAAAACATAAATGAAATCTGGAGAGTTTCCCCCCCATTTTTCCTGAAGCACCTCCCACAAGCTGGTTTGGCTTGATGGGTACTTCTCATGTACCATACGGTCAAGCTGCTCTAACAGCTCAATAGGGTTGAGATCCGGTGACTGTGCTGCCACTTAATTATAGACAGAATACCAACTGACTGCTTCTTCCCTAAATAGTTTGGATCTGTACTTTGGGACATTGTCCAGTTGTAAGAGGAAATTGGCTTCAATCAAGTGCCATCCACATTGTATGCCATGACGTTGTGAATTGAAGTTCCTACCTCCCCCAATGCTAAATTACCCCAAAGTTTTGAACAGTAGTGTACATATTGCTTTTAAAATATCTCTATAGTTGTCAGAGTTGACCTATTTCTTGAAATCCATTTGTTGGTGGATAACTTATGTATTTTGTTGTCTAATAATTTTGGAATAAATCAGTCATTTGTTTTTTTTATCTGCATTTGGAGGCTTTAACAGATTCTAATGTTCACAAGTATGGCCCCCCAAAGTTGGTAAAAATACACAAAGGCACATTAAGACAAATTATTTTTGGTTTCTACAATGCTCAGTGCAGCCATTGCCATAATCAGCAGGAAGCCGCAGGAAGCCGCAGGAAGCAGCAGGAAGCAGCTATCCAAATCATGAAGCAGGAAGTTACATCTTATTTAGAGGTCTTTCTTTGATAGTACAGTGACCTCGCCAATTGGGATTTCATTCATATGTCACGGCAGCTGGGATGGGAAAAGACTGTTGTAGTAGTTCTTTCTTTTAATTAAAATGTCACTTTAATTTTCATTTGGTAATACTGCTCAATCAAGACAAAAACCAAAGCAACTCAGAATGATTCAAAGCAGGAGAACAAAACATTTGCAGACAAAACCAAAAGAGATATCAGCTCTCAAGGACAGAGGATATTTTAAGTCTGCACATCAGAAGCTGTAAAATAATAAAATAATTGTAATAATATGTACAACCCTGATTCCAAAAAGATGGGACACTGTGTAAAATGGAAATGAAAACAATATGCGATGATGTGCAAATGATGGTCATTAAAATCACATTCAATAGAAATTAGTACAAAGAAAACATATCAAATATTGAAACTGAGAAAGGTTTTGTTTCTTGAAGTTGATCAAAACCTGGGACAGGGGCAACAAAAGACTATAAAAGTGATGTAATGTTAAAAAGAAATGGGTGGAACATCTCACAACTTAATTAGGTTAATTGGCAACAGTTTGGGTATAAAAAGAGCATCCCAGAGAGGATGAGTCTTTCAGAAATAAAGATGGAGACAGGTTCACCACTCTGTGACAGACTGCACAGGTAAATAGAGCTATTTTTAGAAAGTTTTTTTAAGTCAAATGGCAAACAGTTTTGGAATCTCATTATTTACGGTACATAATATTTTTTAAAGATTCAGAGAATCCAGAGAAATCTCTGTATTTCAAGGGAAATGGCCGAAAACCAATATAGGATGGCCATGGGCCATCATGCGGCACTGCATTAGAATTAAACACAATTCTGCAGTGGACATCACTGCATGGGCTCAGGAACATTTCTGAAAACCACTGTGTGTTAACACAGATTGTTGATACATCCACAAATGCAAGTTAAAACTCAATCATGTAAAGAAGAAACCATGTGAAAACAAGATCCAGAATGGACTGTGGCGAAGTGGACAACTGTCCTGCGGCCTGACAAATCAACATTTGAAATCCTTTTTGGGAATCATGCAGTCCGCGCCCTCTGGACTAAAGAGGAGAAGGAACATCCTGCTTGTCATCAGCGCACAGTTCAAAAGCCAGCATCCGTGATGGTATGGGGGTGCATTAGTAAACATGGCATGGGTGACTTGCACATCTGTGAAGGCACCATTAATGCTGATCAATATATACAGGGATTGGAGCAACACGCAGCTATCCAGACAACGTCTTTTTCAGGGAAGGCCTTACTTATTTCAGCAAGACAATGCCAAACTACATTCTGTACATTCTACAATAGCATGGCTCCGTAATAATGGAGCTTGGGTACTAAATTGGCCTGCCTGCAGTCCAAACCAGTCACCCGTTGCAAACATTTGGCGCATTATGAAACAAAAAATACGAACAAAGAAGACCCACGAATTGTTGAGTTCATTTTCAAAACTACAGCAACTGGTCTCCTCAGTTCCCAGAAGCTTAGTATTGTTAAAATAAGAGGTGATGCAACACAGTGGTAAAAATGCCCATGTCCCAAAATGTGTGCATTAATCAAAACAAAATTTTTGAGTTACAATATTGGATGTTTTCCTTGTATTATTTTCAGTTAAATATCGGGATTAAATTATTTGCACATTATTGCTTTCTGTTTTTATTTGCATTTTACCCAGTGTCCCAACTATTTTGGAAACATTGAATTTCTATAAAGGTTAAATAACACTTGCATGACAATTTTCATCCTTACTATCAGAGCCTCCTGAACATGAAAACCCAAACATTTGTCTAACTTCTGCACAAAGACGCTTAAACATAAAACATTAACACCTGTACAAAGACTCCTAAAGGTAAAACACTTACACCTGAACAAAGACGCCTAACGGTAAAATATTTACACCTGAACAAAGACTCCTAAAGATAAAACAATAACACCTGGACAAAGACTTCTAACGGTAAAATAGTAACACCTGTACAAAGACTTCTAAAGGTAAAACATTAACACCTGTACAAATACTTCTAAAGGTAAAACATTTCCAAACCACACCACAAGCTCAAACCAATAAATATCTTGATAGAAAACCAGGAGCAGTTTTTTTCTGTTTGGTCCATTCCCCTTTCAAACATGACAGATGCTGTGAGTGCATTATGACCTATAAGTCTGTTGGCTTTATCGTTTGTCTCCTCAGAGGTCACTGTGTTTGTGTGTGTCTGTGTGCATACACATTTGTGCATCCATGTGTATATGTGCACCTTAGTGACTCTGGGTGAATGTGTGCGCATTCATCCAGTGTGTGTCTGTGTGTGAGTGTGTGTGTGTGTGTGTGTGTGTGTTTGTGTGAGATAGTATGTGCGGTAATGCGTGGATCATTTCTCCCCTGATCTGGACAGCTCATGATGAGCCAATCAGAGGGGCTGGTGAGAACAGGTTTGGGATGGAGGGTATTATCCACCAATGGGAGTGCAGCTATATATGGTCTCTGCTGCTGTGACCAGGTTACCTAAGCGTAGATTAGCTGTCCAGGGGCTCATGACCATGACAACCAAATCCTTGGTCAGGCACAATAAAAGCAATACACTTATTTTGTTGATGGAAGAACTAAAATACATTTTGATGAGCTCATATTGCTATTCCAGACCTAATATTAAGTATCAGCATAGCTATAATCTATGTATAGTATATTGGACATTGTTTAACTTATAGTTTTACGTATAGCTACTTGGCATGGATGTTTTGAAATTAGCCTTTTGGAAATGTGGTTAGAAAAATAGTTGTTGTACTGGAGGTGAAACCCTGAAGGTTTCGATTTTCCCTCTTAAAGGCTAATGCTTGAAATGGCTGATTCACAATCATTTGCAGCTTTACACAAAGCCCAGTCCACAATGATTGCCTTCTTATCGCTCACCACAGGTGCACACG
Organism: Esox niger; assembly: GCA_016801105.1. Lineage (NCBI taxonomy): Eukaryota > Metazoa > Chordata > Actinopteri > Esociformes > Esocidae > Esox > Esox niger. The sequence goes on from JACXGJ010001703.1 coordinate 30,501, forward strand.
CAAATGTCTGCAAACACAAATAACACACACAAACACACGCGCGCAAAACCGCGCCCATGAGTCTGTGTACGCTCGCACGTCTAGCCTACACATGCTCACAATTAATGGATTACCGATGCATATTGGTTTATAGTATCTTTATCTCAAAACTATTACCCACTTGAGGGATTCACATAATGTGTAAAGACGTCACTGTGCCCAAATCACACAACATAAATCTTGTTTACTAAAGACTTTCTAACATGAATAACCATGTGGAATTCTGGGATAAAAAGACCTGAGGGGAAATCCCTGACATGATTATGAGGTTGCATTCATAAAGGGCTAAAAATAGGACTGGAGAATGAATGAAAACAGGCAGTTGAAGCACACTCAAATTCCTATTCACGTCCTAGAATATTTTGTTCGGAGGATCCATTCATCTATAGGCAACGCATAATGTGTGTATGGAAATCAGATTCAAGCTTTGCCTACATTCCCATTTCCCTAAATGCATCCAGATTCATTTTCTGTGCTCATGTGAGACCATTTAAACAGCCAGAAAGACCCAATCACTAGTAAGACTGTGAGCTAGTGGGATTGAGATCAAGAAACAGTGGTCTGGTGATAAATCCGTTTTTTTCTTCGTGCGTGGGCAGTTGGTCAGTGTGTGTTTGTGTGTCTTTGAGTACTGTTGGCCATTACTCACTATGGTGTAAAAGTCCATGGAAGAACCAAATTACAGTTCAGGATATTGTTGGAGCCATAACATTTCCAGTTTGTAATAATCATTGTGACCATGATCCAAGGGATTTTTAAATGCTCCTTGGTGCTCAAGGTTGAGATGTTTTTTGGGGCAAATCACTACCCAACCGGGCAAATCATTACCCAGCTACATAAACTTCTGAATGAATCTTTAAATCAAGTGAATTAAGATGGAGGCCGATTGACAGGTTAAGGTGAATTGTTATACCTGAGCAAATGTAGGATTAGTATTTCAAAGGGACTAGAGATGATATTTGATTTACTATATTTGAGTTTTGCATTTCCAATACATAATTTCTTTCATATAAATAAAAATCCCTATAAATTGTGTTCTACTATTGTCTAACATGATTGGAGATACTGTTACCATGACTCCAGATACTGTTACCATGACTCCAGACACTGTTACCATGACTCCAGACACTGTTACTGTCAGGAAACACTAATTCTGTAGTTGGTAGTGGGCTGGGCATTAATAATGAAGATTAGAATGTCTCTACTCCTTCTATACTAAAATGCAGAACTGTAAACTTACATTCAAACAAAGTAAGTCAAATGTTTTAGTCTCACTTAAAAGACCATCCATAAAATTAAGGATTGTTGTTTTGATATGGCACTACTTTGCAGCATCAGATGCAGCGATACATAACGCCCCAGAGGTTCTCAATTGGATTTAGGTCTGGGGAACGTGAGGGCCAGTCAATGGCATCAATGCATTTGTCATCCAGAAACTTTCTACACACTTTGGCCATATGAGGCCAGGTATTGTCCTGCACTAGGAGGAACCCAGGGCCCACAGCACCAGCGTAAGGTCTGACGATGAGTCTGAGGGTATCATCCCTGTACCTAAAAACAGTCAAGGTATTATTGTTGGCTAGCACATGGAGGTCTGTGCGATCCAAAGATATGCCTTAAACTGTGATGATTACAATTTCCCCTTAATTCTTTTTAGCAGTTGTAGGCCAATATTGGCATTCATTATAAAATATATAAAGAGGTTTAGTACCCGAGTAACACATCACAGAAAAATGATAGAATTTTTAAAAAGAAATAGTGGACTGATATTAGCATAAATTGGCCAATATGTGGCCATCAGAGGATTGGAAACAAGAATGAAAATACACAAAAACATACTTTTGTAAAGAAAGTTTTTTTCTCATGTTCTGTGCAGTTGTGCTCTTATGAGTTGTGCTCATAAGAAACTGTGAAACTTTGCCATTGATTTTGAAAATATTACTGAAATGTGACTGATCACTGATTTCTTTTTATTTAAGGATAGTGATCATATGAAGACATTCATTATCACATAGTTGTCTCCTTCTTGAATTTTAATGATAACAAAAATCATTCAAATGGCACAGATCAAAAGTATACATTCCCTTGAATGTTTGGCCTTGTTACAAACACACAAGGTTACACACCCAGGTGAAAATGGCAATTAAAGGTTAATTTCCTGCAACCATGGCTTTTTAAATTGCAATCAGTGTCTGTGTATAAATAGTCAATGAGTTTGTTAGCTCTCACATGGATGCACTGAGCAGGCAAGATACTGAGCCATGGGGAGCAGAAAATAACTGTCAAAACCTGCATAATAAAGTAATGGAACTTTATAAAGATGGAAAAGGTTATAAAAAGATATTCAAATGCTTGCAAATGCCTGTTAGTACTGTTCAATCACTTATTAAGAAGTGGAAAATTTAGGGATCTCTTGATACCTAGCTAAGGTCAGGTAGACAAAGAAAGATTTCAGCCAAAACTGACAGAAGAATTGTTTGGGATTAAAGAAAAACCCACAGGTAACCTCAGGGGAAATGCAGGCTGCTCTGGAAAGAGATGGTGTAGTTGTTTCAAGGAGCACAATACAACAATACATGAACAAAATGCATGGTTGAGTTGACAGAAAGAAGCCTTTAGTGTGCCAGTGCCACAAAAAAGCTTGGTTACAATATGCCCGACAACACCTTGATACTCCGCACAGCTTCTGGCACACTGTCATTTAGAGTTTTGAGACCAAAATAGAGTTTCTCAACCATAAGCGCTATGTTGGGAGAGGTGTCAAAAAGGCTTATAGTGAACAGAATACCATCCCCACTGTGAAGCATGGTGGTGGCTCACTGATGTTTTGGGGGGGGGGTGAGCTCTAAAGGCACAGGGAATCTTGTGAAAATGTATGGCAAGATGAATGTAGCACGGCATAAGAAAATACTGCAGACAATTTAATTTTTTTCTGCATGAAAGCTGCACATGAGACTCTCTTGGACTATCCAGCACGACAATGACCCTAAGCACAAGGCCAAGTTGACCCTCCAGTGGTTACATTTCATTGAGCCACTCTGGGGTGATCTCAAACGTGCGGTTCACGCAAGACGACCAAAGACTTTACATGACCTGGAGGCATTTTGCCAAGACAAATGGACAGCTATACAACCTACAAGAATTCAGCGCCTCATAGACAACTATTAGAAAAGACTGCATGCTGTCAATGATGCTAAAGGGGACAAAATAAAGTATTAAGAACAAAAGGTATCCAGACATTTGAACAGGTGTCAGTTTTTGTTTTGTGCTATGATTGTGCCATTCTGTTATGATCTACTGATGCATTTGAATCCCATAAGAAATAAAAGACATGTGTTTTGCTGTCTAACTCATGTTTTTTTTATAAATGGTACATACATCTCCGGAAGAAATTAAGAGACCACTGCAAAATTATAAGTTTGTCTGGTTTTACTATTCACAGGTATGTGTTTGAGTAAATTATTTTACAAATATAAATATTGTAATTTAGAGAATAAAAACTGGTCAAAATACCCAAAAAAACATGCATTGTTATCAGATCTCAAATAATGCAAAGAAATCTAATTCCTATTCATTTTTCAACAACAAAATACTAATGTTGTAACTGCATTGGAATTTAATAGACACTGGAATGGAATGTCCACCATACAAGTAGAAAAGCTGATTTAAGAAAATTACGAGTGGTCTCTTAATTTTTTCCAGAGATGTATATTAACAATTCTGAGTAAACTTTTGAGCACAACTGTATACATACTGGTTCTTAGAGAATATCCAGTGTTTCCAAGAGTGTGAAAAGAGGCAGCGATCCATTCTCTGCCTGCAGGGCTAGCCTACTAAAAACAAAAACAGGATCAATGGTGAGTGGGACCTGTTCCAACAGTAAAAGAATGCATTTGTCCTTGCTTCATTCCTTCTCCTATTAATCCCTTCCTCAACGCCTCCATTCCTAATTTTTCCCCCTTCCCTTGTGTCTGTGTGTTTCCTTTCATCTCTTTTTCTATTATCTTCTAATGCCTGCGGGTCAAGTGCGCATCTGTCAAGACTTCGCATATGAAATGCAGACAGACAGGTTGAGTGTAGATCAACTCAAGTCATCCACAAGTTTCCCCTGCACACAGCTTATGTAAGGATGGGAGGGGCCGAAGCAGGAGAGATGCACAGAAATGGAGACAGTGACAGATGGAGAGAGACAAAGCATAGAGGCAAGAGCATTATATATTTAACATTTACGTTATTTGGCAGACACTCTCATGCAGATCAACTTACAGTTAGCACATTCATCTTAAGTCAGCTCACTGGGAGAACCACACAACCCAGTAATAGTTAGTATACTTTACTAAGTGAAGTGGCTGTCAGCTGTCTGTGCTGGAGGGTAGGAGAAAGGTATAAAGACAGCCTCTATTCCATTTATTCAAGCCAAACATTTTGATACTTGCATTGCAATTAAAGTCTACTGTTTGGCAGCATCTGATTATCCCTTCCATTCCAATGAAGCAAAGGTTTTTGTCTTTCTCTCAGAGAGACAGAGGGGGGACAAAGATAGAGTGAGAGAGAGAGACAAATGGAGACAGAGAGAGCGAGAGAGAGAGGGACAAACCTATGAGATACAGGGAGAGCCAGAGGAAAAGAGAGACAGAAAGAGACAGACAGAGGGATAGAGTGAGGGGTGGGAGAAAGAGGCTGAGTCACTGGTTGTTTATTTAACAGTGGGCTGATGGAAGCATGTAGCTGAAGCTTTAAACAGAACCTTCTCTCTGAATGAGGAGTAAACGCAGCGTGTGTGAAAGGGAGCTGGGAAGGTCTACAAAACACTTCTAAGGAAGGCTGATTAGTTCTTGTTACACACAGCCAAGAGACCCGTGTTTGAACCCGTGTAGATGATCACAGAGGAGCCCTACAGGTACCGTTCTAACAACAATATCATCATCATACCATGGCAAACTTGTAACCTTTCAGAAGGCAACATTCTGCGTCAAAACCCTCCCAGACAACGCCTTCTCAATGCAAATGAGTATGTTATTAGGCATTTCTGTTGCCAGCATGGTTCCAGCTGATCACCCAACACCATGAATCGATAGTCCAAGAGGTATCCCATCTGCAGCAATGTCTAACATACCCCAGCCACATAATATCTTGACCCAAATTCCCTGTGTGGATGTGGCTCTGAATCCGGAGACATGAGGCCCGTTGGCATCGGTGTTCTGTCCTACCTCTGTAAGTGCTTTCACAGAGAACAGGGTCTGAAAAGCTGCCGTCCAATAGCTGTAATTATGTACAATCAGCCGTCTGCCGAGGACCCGCTAAAAGGCTCTTCACCACCCCACTTCACACACAAACAACCAGAGACGGAGGCACCAAAGAGAGAATGTCACCTAGAGAAACATACAGGGGATGACGGCACTGACAGGGAACATCACGGAGTAGTGGGATCAAAATCATTAACATAAAAATGCCAATATGCGAGGGAAGGGACAATATAAATTGCGAGGTAAAATGAGTGTGAGGCAAGGGCAGAAGGAATTTAGATGGACGGAACAAAAGAGAGAAATGGTAGAGCAAAAAAGAACGGATGGAGGGAACGATACAGGGAATGTGAGACAGAGAGGGAGGAACAGAGTGTCCGAGTTAGAGACTGCTAACCTCGGTAACAGCTCCATTCTAATGAGTTCTAATAATTTGCCAGCAACTAGCTGAAAACAAAAACAGGATACCATGATAAGCATATTGGCCAATATCTCAGAAAAGCCAATATCTCCATCGAAAAGCTCATAACAACTTCCAACTAGCTCACAATTCTTCCAAAAGGCTGTATCATTCCAAAAGGATTTTATAAAGTAGTTGTCGTTTTCTGAGACAGAAACAAAAAAATCCACCCACCCGATCTCTCTATAGCAGTTAAGAGTGCTGGGATGGGAAGTGAAACAATCTGTTCTCTAGGTGTGCCCAAAATGGCAGTGCCCCAACAATTCTCAAAGTTAAAAGCAGAAGTCAAATTTAGGTTGGAAATTATGTGTAATTGACAACTAAAATAATGTAGTTCCAAAACATGGTCATTCTAGGTACACATCTAGCCCTTTGAGAGGAAGACTGTATGACATAGGGGATGGATGGTTGCCTAACCATCAGCCATAATGTAAGAGTTTTTTTATCAGTGGATGGATCATGTCTGTCAAGTTTCAAGTTTGGTAGATTTTGCCACAAGGGGTCAGGGAGATGTTGAGATCCCGACTCTGAAAAAACATGAAAGAACTGGGATGGAGAGAAAGACGTAATGCTGGTTGAGCAGAGAGCAAACATTTTTGAAAGAAACCCTTAGGTTCTTAGAGACTTCTACAAACTAAATTTTGTGGGATGACCTTTCCTAGATAGACTGTCTGAAATTCTCTCCATTTAAAGTTGATATATCGGGCAGTGGAAGCATGTCATTCCAATAGCTTGTAAATGTCTTTGTAACCCCTCCCACACTCATGGGCATCAATACCTTTTCTTCTGAGGGCATCAGACAGGTCTTCTGATCTTGGCATGATGTTACCACACACCCATATGGATAAAACCACATAAAAAGGTTGCAATTGTAATTTATTAAATGCGGTTTCCTTTATCAGTGAATGTTGTTGTAATTTAGCTCAAATTTCCATACATACATTTAACTTTAGGGCTGCATGCTTACTATTTCAAATGACTAAGAAACCCACTTCTACCTTTTTTCTTATTTTGAGCGTAAACTTTTAATTGCTTTTACAGCTTACGACGTACTAACTAATGGCCATTGTTTTGCTTAATGTTACAAGTAGATACTGTAGCTGGCTATGTAACTTACTGCTGAATCAGAAAATGGGACAGCATCTGATAGAACAACGCATTGTACATATTCAAACAAGGCTGAAGGATAAAGTACAAACAAAACATGTCATTAGAGGCATTAAGAAATGTTTGAATAAATACATAAAAATAATGAATAGCTACATCTGACGACTTCTTAGCTGAGGGACTGTGAATCTGAATGATTCAAATTTTAACCCATTCAATTCTGAACTTGACAACACTACCTGTTGTGGAACACAAGCACAAAGCAAAATCCAGTGATATCTGGCCCTATCCACGGTCACTGATCAAAGGCTGGGCCGAACCTTGCCAAGGGCAAACACGGGACCATTTGACTCCCTGTTGAGGAAAGGCTGTGAAAACACTGCACAACAGCAGAATGTGCAAAAACTGCAATTCCTGAAGGAATATATAAAATATAAAACAAAGCACAACAATGCAGTGCAACCTGACTTTAAAACAACCATACACCATGGTTAACAATTTACCCACGGTTACTGATCAAAAGCCGAGCCCAGCCTTGCCAAGGGTAAACACGGGACCATCTGACTCCCTGTCGAGGAAAGGCAGTGAAAACACTGCACAACAGCAGAACCTGTGAAAACTGCAATTCCTAAAGGGATACATAACATTTACAGTTTCCGCAATGTTATTTCCCAACATTTTGACCATTATTCATGGTTTGAAGGACCTGTTTGTTGAAAATAAGCTACCAGGGAGGACACAGAGAGCTGTGGATTAGCAGAATACTACATGGCTGCCTGCCACCAAACGAGGAACAGTGTCTGACAGACCAACAGATCTGCATGTTTTATGCAAATGTAATTTTTATGGTATATTTTATGTTTTCATTTATTATTGTTCGATGGACAAGCTCAACGCTTTGTAAATATGTAAATTGTTACTTAATGCCAACAAAGCAATTTGGATTGACAAACTGTTTTTTGAGGGAGACAAGAGGGAATGAGAGAAAATGATGAGGTTTTGAACATGTATTATACCTTCTGTATACACCGTTGTTTAAAATATGCACACCAGCTCATGTTTATGCATTACGACCCATTACCCAACAACCTGCCATAGTGGGAACAGAGTATCTTTTTGTTCTTGTTTTTATACCTGTGTTTTATGGTATATTCATTATTTTCATGACAGGACAGGGAATTAGAGACTAGGGACACTGGTATGTGCAGAGATAGAGAGAGGAAGGGTAATAAGACAGTCAGCAGAGCTGGGGCTATAACCCAACTCAAAGGGATATCTATGTGCATCAAATGTTACGTTAGACAGGAAAAGAACACAGAGTGATGACTGAGCATCAATCAATCATCACACAACTCAAATTAACAGAAAACGAATTTGTCATGCAGATCTCTAACGTGAGGAATCGTCAGGGTACATCCTTTTTTCTTATGTTTTTCAGTTAAAATGTTATGATTTGAATGGGCAATAATACATAAGGAACAGAAAGCCTGCGCTCTAATAGATAGACACACACATTCGTTTTTCTATCATTGTGGAGACCTGAAACCTAACCTTTACCCAAAAATCTGTTTCCTATATCATCTACCCCTAAACATAACCCTAACCTCATTAAACTTACGTTTGGGCCTCAATATAACCCAGCCCTTACGCCTAACTCTAAATGATGATGCCTAAACCTAAAATGAACAATAATTCTAACATTACGCCCAATTGTAAATGTTCCCTAAACCCTTTTCCTGGTGGGAACCTGCCAAAAAAGCTGTGGTGACCTATTTCTAAGGTTTTACTATCTCCTTAGAAACTTGGCTGGTGCTCACATGTACACATGGACCTGAATCTAACACTGAATAACTGACCAATGTGAATAGGTTATCTTGGCAATTTCCCTGATGTCTATGGGCACTGTCAAGATCACAACCAAATTAGACAACGATATTCTATCTAGGTCCACAACACCCACTTGAGGCAACACTGAGCACCATTCAAATATAGAATCTGGTCTCTTAGTAATGCCAGTGCAGGAGGAAGAGGGGGCAACTAACACTTCAGTATTATTGCAGATATATTATGGACATGCAAGAAGTCTACACATTGCCCCTTTAGTGCCTAATCTTATCCACTGAGTTGTTTCTGTTAATCCTATCTCAGATATAAAGCCTTAGTGTAAACAGTCTGAATTAGTGACTAAACATACGGGTTAGGAAGCATGACTTTTCATTACTTAAGTAACTACACCCAAACTACACAGTGTGGGCAAAGGCTTAATAACTTAGTTGTAATAGGAATCTGGTTAAAAATGCCAAATTGCCCACAACGCATTGTTCTCAATGTCATATGGAAAATTTACTCATAATATTACCACAGTTGCTTTCCAGGCTGGGTTTTTGGATATAGTGATCTACATTCCACAAATCACAATGTCTATTAACATTTAATTGTGTTTTATCCGTTTTTTGAGCAAGAAAAACTATATTCTCATAGGTTATTGCTAACTGCCCCCTCGGTCACATAATTAAGCAAACGTATATTTAGGCGTTACCTGTGACAGCATGCTCAAGGCACAGCTCAGGCATGATGCATTTTAGCTTTCTTTTTACTGTTTGCACATCTTTTGCCTCAGGCTCCAAATGAAAAAGGGAAATCCTTCCTACCTGCCCTGTGGACTTTTGCCTCAAGAATCCATCTACTTAATTCTTTGGATTTCCCTCCCAGTATCGGTGCTGGACTACCCACACTAACTCTTGGCTTTTCACCTCTTGAAGTACCTCTCTCCATTGCTCTGGTAGTAAATTCGCTCTCATCTCCCCAACCGGCAATCTGATAATCTTACTTCTTTCTGATCTGCTGGCAAAGGTTGTTTCAATAATGTTCCGTGGGCTCCTGTTTCTGGAAACTGGTATGGAGTTATAGGGCTCTATACTTACGTCAACTGTGGTTTGATAGGCTGACTGGCTGGGTGTCTGGCCAGCTTAATGGCTAAAATGACTGCCTAACAGTAATCAATAACTGGTTGGCCAAATGTGTGTGTGGCTCAATTTACAATCAAACAATTTAATTAACTAGCAAGCTATGTGATAGCCACTGCATTGCTATCATAAAATGTCTTTGTATCCTATAGTGTTAAGCTGACCCTTTACTGGAACCAAGGGGCCTAGCCCACACCCTGAAACACAGCCCCAGACCATTATCCCTCCTCCACCTAACTTTACATCCCTCCTCCACCTAACTCTAGCATCCGCCACACCCGCATTTGTCCATCAGACCACCAGATAGTGAAGTGTGATTAGTCACTCCAGATAGCATGTTTTCACTGCTTCAGAGTCCAGTGGTGGCTTGCTTTACACCCCTTGCCCCAAGGCCTCTCTGCATTGCATTTTTTGGTTTTCCTCAATTAGAGGCAGCTGCGCTGCGTTAATTGGGGACTTTAATTGGAGACCCTATTTTAGTTCAGTTGTTGCCACACCTGGTGGTGGATCATTGTTTATGCCAGTTGTGTTGTGTCCCGCCTCAGTTTGTGGTTTGCCTCCCCACTTGACTAAGACCAATAAAAAAATAATCTCTGTTCTCGCTCGGCGCCTGGTATCGTGCCTTCCCTCAACCATGACACTAATTCTAACCAGATACCTCACCCTTGCCTTAACCTTAACCATTTCCTTCAGCCTTACACCAACATTTATTGTAATCATACTCTTAATCTTCACAAGAATTGAATTTGGTTTTGCTGGTTTGTTGCAACGATGAATATCTGTAAAGCATCTGCAGATGGTAATTTCAAAATAAAATTTGTTCCAGATTTCTGTTACTGTCTGAAAGTGCCAGATTTGTTTGTGGAAATGCTCTTCCTCTCCATGGTTACTTTAACTTGTTAACTTTTATGTGATACAAAGAAAAAACACATGGCAATGTTTTCAAGGTACTGAAAATGTTGCAATGCATCATTCAAATATATGCCAGTCAGCATATATTTTGTATACACTATAGTTTGAGTACGAAATTATTTGAAATTCCCATTTCAACTGTATATCATGATATTTATCATTTATTTAAAAACTTTTTGACATATTACCTAGCCACAGTTCTACCCACACTTTGTCCACAAAAAACTATTTATTTTGTACAAACATCGAATATTGAAGTCATACCGTGATATTCTATTGCTGACAGACTGCAATGAGCTATTGATTAAAAACGCAATTGGGACACGCACACACAATCACATAAAGGCCCCTGCCAAGAAAGTGGGCCTGCACACTGAAAACCATTTACACCATGCAGTAGCAGATTAGACAAAGCAGAGCTACAGACATCAGGCTAGAGCCTGATTACGACAGTTCAGTATGTCGGTACTTTGCAAGTGAAACCCAAATCTTGTCATTCATTCTATATACGGTCGATAACGAATGATAACCCTCACAACGCATTACAGTCAATCTACCAGTTGGATATGGTTCTTGTGGCTTTGTATTATCATTACAAGAGCAATAGTTTGGGCAAAATGTATGTCCCTGTGCCATTTCCAAGACATATATGAGAAGAATTTTAACTTGGGAAAGCAATTCCGTTCAAGGCATTTTCCCCGAGATCTTGCTCCATGGTTTAAATGGCCTTTTAGTGATCGGTCTTCTTTGTTTAATGAAGTGGTATTAGGCTCCAAGTGCTGCAGTCAGATGCATTGTGTGTGTGTGTGTGTGTGTGTGTGTGTGTGTGTGCATGTGTGTCTGTCTGTATGTATGTGTGTCCAACAGCCGGCAACAGTGTAATACCGGTTATGTTCTTCGGAATCAGTTTACACTTTTATCACACAACCTATGACCATGGTATACAAACACCAAACAGCATGCACGCACGCGCACGCACGCGCACACACACACACACACACACACACACATACACACACACACAAAGACTACACACTCAAACCTCCCTGCCTCCGTTTTTCTGTCAGTTGCTTTATTGATAGAGTAATTTGCCCTGACATTCTAGTGTAGTCTCTAGGGTGCAGTGTGTATTAATTACCATCTATTCATCTGAGGCCGTTCAGCCTCTCAGCCTCTGCTCTCCAGAGCACTGATGCTCTGCCAATGCTTCACAGCGTCTGTCACAGCCCTAATGCCTGTAATAGGCTCTATATGATAAGAGCCCTGATGCTGAATTGTTCTTTGGGACAAAGAGGGCACTGAGCTGAGACAGAGCTTAACATTCACACCACACACTCCTGGAGAAAGTCTATAGCTGCTTCTCTGAAAAACATTAGCTTTTCTCTTGGCTGTGTCACCTCGGTCTTGTCTCTACTGTCTCGGTGTGGACTGCCCCGATCCCTTTACTCAGACTCATACCGCTCCATCCCTCTCTGCTTTTCCTGTTCCATATGGCAGCTGAATAAAATGTGTCAGATACAGTAATTCAGTTGAAAGCAGGTGTAGTTGCAGCTATTCCAAAATAAACCCTTATCTTTTCTCTGGTGGATATTTCCTACTCAAAATCCACTTGAATAGAAGTACAATGTAATCAACAATTTTGGTTTTCAAGCTGCCTCTGTAAACAGACTAAATTTGTACGTATTTGTTTATTTTATTCCTTGGTTTTCGGGATAGACACAGTTCTTAAAACAACACCATTCAGCCTAACCCTATCCAGCCAAAGATATCCTAGAACTGTCCATCTTGATTTTTCTTATCCAATCAAGAACCTATAGTCCATCATCGATCATAGTTATTGTGTCAGCCAGACAGACCAACCAGCACAGGGCCTCATTAAATGGTTCATAACTATCCTACTAACAGCTATTCCTGCTATTTCAAGACGAATAACTATCCCACTAACAGCTATTCCTGCTATTACATGGTTAATAACTATCCTACTAACAGCCATTCCTGCTATTCCATGGTTATTAACTATCCTACTAACAGCTATTCCTGCTATTCCATGGTTAATAACTATCCTACTAACAGCTATTCCTGCTATTTACATGGTTAATAACTATTCTACTAACAGCTTTCCTGCTATTACATGGTTAATAACTATCCTACAAACAGCTATCCCTGTTATTTACATGCTTAATAACTATTCTACTAACAGATATCCCTGCTAATCCACTACCAAGTACTGCCAGCTCAAATCATCATCTCCAGAGAAAGAAACATGCATGCACTCCACACACAAATAGCTCTGACGGTTGTGTTTGTCTTGTCCAGTAATCTACATAGCGCAGCCAATTATGGCAATTGATACATAACATCTTTAGGTATTTACACTGAGGCGGATTGATTTGACAGTGGTATGTTCTGTCTACAGGTAATGTAATGATAGTTAGTGATGTCCTGATGAATTTACAACATTTACATTAATGTTTGTTATATATACGCTACTGTTAAAAGGTTTGGGGTCACTTAGAAATGCACTTGTTTTTGAATGAAAGCTTTTTTTATTTCCATTAAAATAACAAAATGATTAAAATCAAAATGATCAGAATTACACTAAAGACATTGATAATATTGTAAATGTAACTATTGTAGATGGAAATTGCAGATATTCTGTGTAAAATCTAGAAGGGGTAGAGGCACATTATCAGCAACCATCACTCCAAAATGGCTCTAACTAGAATAGAAAGAGGAATGTGAGGCCCCAGGGAAAAACTGAGCAAGAGGACAAATACATTAATTTGAGAAAAAGAAGCCTCACAGATGTTCAACTGGCAGCTTCATTAAATAGTACCCGCAAAACACCAGTCTCAACAGTGAAGAGGCGACTCTGGGATCCAATGGATGGAGGTAGGGCTGGCCAGTTCTCCAATGGGTGACGGTAGGTGTGGCCAGCCCTCCAGTGGGTAATTCACCCTTCACTTTTAACCATCTTTTCTAAATTGTGGCAAAGCTTTCAGTAAAAAGTTAAAACATATTTCACTCTGCATCTTATAAAAAACGGTACAATATAAGCATAGTTCCACATTGCTCCATAGACTTTGTCTGTGGCTACATCAGTTTATGAGCTGAGTTGAGTCCAACTCTTGTGTATCTCTTGGCTACATTCATGTGCGGGGGGGGCAACCCACCTAACCACCTACTCTATTCACCTCCACATGTACTCCTATAATCTACATCATAATCCACTGCTGACTCAACCCTCTTCCCGACGCCAAGACCTGCTACCAACAGTAAACAAAAGAAAACAAGCCAAGACAAGATTCTAAACTGCATTTGTAAAATCAATGAGCAGCAATGCAGTGCTTGAACCTGATGGAAAGCAGTGCAGCCTGACACTTAAGTAATCAGAGGACAGCAGAGTATATACAATATACTATGACTGCGAATGACAGCCCAGCTGTGGGACTGAGTTTCATACCAGGCACCTTGCAAGTCCACCTCCTGAACTCACTGTCTTGCCCTTTATTCTAAGATGTCCGTACTGTGCTTTCCCCTCCTCAGTTGGGAGCACGATGGACTGACTATTACGTGGATGAGACCTCTAAACACTCGCCTGAACACTCATCCTCCAAAGGCCTGTGAATTTAGGTATTTTACCACAGAAACATTGAAGGGTCCATATTAAAGGTTGGAAGAAAATCGAAGCAAGACAAATGCTGTAGTTGTATAGGGGCCAACAGACTACTTCTTTACCTGTGATCCATACCCCCCCATTCCACAGAAACATACTCAAAGATTTTGAAAGTCGCAAAGTTCTCGTCAAACTTCTATGATTTGAAAGTTCACATTTCAGAACGGGCCCCCCTCTGAGTGTTCTCTTACTTTGTATCCTCATCGCACACAGGGAGTCTCCGGAGACCACCACTGAGACAGAGAGTGTTCGGAAGATATCTTCATGGTTGGCCATACCCTCTCTCTGAGGAAAAACCCTGAAGCTGTGATTCATCCTCCACTTTTGCTCGTGAATTTGCCTGCCAACTGGTCAGGTTTCATGACCGCTGTTCCTCTCCTGCCTTTCCCATCCTCATAATCCATTTCCATTTAATACCGGTTCTGTATTCCTCAAAAGTTGAAGTAGTACACATTTCCTAGGTTTAAAATCACTAGAACTTACTGAAATGGGCTTGAGAAATGAGAGAGCATGTAAGTGAATAAAGCATCAAAATAACCCAACACTTTACTTTCAGAGTCACAAAAGTGTGTCTGTAGATGTTTCCCCAGATAGGGCCACAGTGGCACTGGACCCACATCTCAGCCCAAGGACGCTCCTATATTATTGTGCTCGGGGGAGTAGGGTCAGTTCTCCTTCTCCAGTGTAAATCCTTGTAAATCAAAGGAATGCACTCTCACAATTGTCCTTGTATCCTGCTTCATTTTAATTTATGAGGATATGAGATTTTGGCCCACACCTCCAGAGTACCATGCTCAAGACTCATTGTTGTCCCTGTCCAAAATGTTCCAGGTTGTGTTGTGGAACTGATGATTCCAGCTGCCACTCTGCTGACACCCCCCACTCCCACCCGGGTTGGGCCTGTCCTTGTCCATCTGGACATGTTCCTGACCTGGATTAGGTTTAATAGACTCTGGACTCAGCCCATACATTTATTTATTATTGCAACTTGTACACTTAAAATGTCCATCCGGCACAGGCAGAAAAGGACTGTGTCACGGAATTGGTGGAAAGACTCAGGCGCAGAGACGTTGTGGAGATAGTAGTCCAGAGTTTAATTAAGAGAGAACAAAATAAACAAACAAGCAAACTCTAAGCAACTCCAAATGACTGGGTGTTGTAGCCTACAGCTAGCAAACCAAAATAATCCACATTCATGTGGTCAAACAGTCAACTTAAATAGGTTCCCCAATTGGAGGCAATACCCAACACCTGCCTCCAGTTGGGGAGACCCAAGTACATAGAGGTGCCTAGAGGCCCCAGCCAGTGCGAAGATGGCTTTGGGCATAGTCAGGACGTGACAGACTGGTCAACTCTCCAAGTCTAGTTCCTCTCTAGGCATCTTCCAAAATGTCGGACCCTTTTAGAGAGTTTTTCCTTGCCACTGTGCTTAAACACTACTGTTGTTTACTCCTTGGGGTTTCAGGCTGGGTGTTTTGAAAAAGCACATCGTGGCAACTGCTGATGTAAAAATGGGTTTATAAATAAATGAATTTGATTGATTGATCTACTGACTTGTACAATGTGAACTAAGTAACAACCCTTGCCCTAACCCAATGGTTCCCAACTCTGGTCCTAAATTACCCCCAACAGCTTACGTGTTTGTTGTAGCCATGGGCAAGCACACCCAATTCAACTCAACGAGAGCCTGAACATTTGTTGAATCAGATGTGCCCAGCTGGAGCTACAATAAAAATATGTACTGTTGGGGATGCTGGAGGACCGGAGTTGGAAACTATTGCACTAACCTTAAACCTTACCCTAAATCATCTTCTAAACCTAACCCAAGCAAGAAGTTACTTATCAACAGATAGTTTGTTGATATTATTACTATCTGTGGAACACCTACAGATGGAAATTGGAACTCTGAAAAAAAAAGTATAACCCGTAACCTGTATTTTCTCCCTTTTTCCCCCAGGAGAAGTTTTCCTCTAGCTCTCTCTCTCTCTTTAATGTTTCATTTCCTCTTGAAAATCAGAAGTACAAACTATATGTAGTATTGGCACAGACCGTAAATGGAACAAATCTGTCCCTCTGTCACATTGCAAATTGAGGTTGCAGCCATTCTATGGCCACGTTCATCATTGTCAGACTGTTTGAAAATATAATTAACAGTTGAATCACGCTCATTTACTCTGTGCATACATCATACCCTCTAACTGCCAACCAAGCAATAAGAGCTAATGTGATTTTCCGCTTCATAATGTCTCATAGTGGTGTAGGGCAGGAGTCTCTTGTCCCACAGGGTGGTGGACGTTGTGACTCTATCTTCAGCTCTGTTTCCTCCTTATATAAGGACAAACGGGGCCAAGGCACCAACTCCGACCACAGCTTACCCTTGTGAGAAAATTTGGGGCACAGTGAGTCCGGAGGCTTTGTTAGCCCATTTTACCCATCGTCGTATGTTCACATGGGGCTTCCGTAGACCTTGAAACAGCCTCCCAAGTGTTTGGGGCACACTTGGCTGAGTTTGACTCCCCACAGTACCCACTGCAGTGATAAGAAGACAAGAGCATGTTTCAAAGTCATGCTTTATCTAGAGAACAGGGTGTCATTTAGGCCCCGGATCAAATGCCCTCTGTGCCCATGGGTGACATGGACAGCAGATGACCACTAGTGGGCACCATGCAGATTGCATTCAGTATTAGGAAGGACACAGTTAACAACACCATCATGACTCAGCTTTCCTTCTCACTAGCTAATCCTGCATACCAGCTGTGTACTCCCTGCACCCCCAAAGACACCTTTTCCCTCCCAACACCCCAACGACACCTGTATTTTGGTCATTTAGCAAATGCCCCTTATCTAACTCACCTGGAGCAATTAGGGTTAAGTGCCTTGCTCAAAGCACAACAGATCCAGTTTATCGACTCAGGGATTTGAATCAGCAACTTTTTAGGTACTGGCCCTTTGCTATTCACTAGGCATTCTGCTGACCAATCTGTCCCCAATCCTCAACGTTCGGCATTTTCTCATCTCCCTTTTTGAGTTGGCACAATATTTGATGACTTTGAGACAAACAACAATTGACTACGGGTTATCTCCAGTCCAGGACCCAAACACAAATCCAAAAATGACTAGGGAAAACAAAAAACGACATGTGTTTTGGCACTCCTGGCTTATCTCGTTTTCAGGTCCATTCGGGTCAGTGAGAGGTAGATCTAAACAACAACTGATGACATTCAAACAGGACTCAGGCCAGTGCTGGCAAGGTTCCAGTATCAGACCCGAACCCAAGGTGGATCTGAAGGAAGAACAAGGATGGGTTTTGGGTATGTCGAGTCCACTCTACCTTCAAACCCCTGTATTAGCCCTGGGCATGGTCCGGATAGGCCTCTCCCACTTGCCTTGTACCACACCCTAGTGGCCAATACTGATATGAAATCTTGACATGTATTGAAACAACGACTAGCATAGTACAGTTGTAGCTTATTGGAAAAGAAACACAGGTTTGTGTTAATTATCAATTAAAAAAAATAATTTGTATTTTAAGTAGCCGTGGGTAATATCACCGGGTGGATGCATGCTAGTCTGGAACAAAAGCCTGCATAAGAAGCAGCCCAGCAACAGATACTAAACAAAATATAAACACAACTTCAATGAAAATACTTTCTAGTAACAGTTCAAATCATTTCTAAAACCAATTTAAAAACCATGAGTCATTTGGTCAGCTGTTTTATGTAACTCTGGCCACAAGAGATTGCAGTTCATTTAAATAATTACCAAATCAATCAAGAGGCATTTGTTGGTCATAGATACTGTGTGAGAAACAAGTAGGGGCGTAGTTCAGAAAATCAGTCAGTATCTGGTGTGTCCATTGGCCTCATGCAGGAGGACACATCACGTTTGCATGACATTGATCAGGCTGTTGATTATGGTCGTGGAATGTTCTTCTTCAGTGGCTGTGAGACATTGCTGGATATTGTCAAGAACCGGAACATACTGTGGCACACTGATCCAGAGAATCCCAAACATGCTCAGTGGGTGACATGTCAGGTGAGTTGGCAGGATATGGAAGAACTAAAGCTTCCAGGAAGCTGAGAACAAGTTCTGTGACATTGTGGACATACAGCGATCTGCAATAACATGATGACTACTGACAGGTGAAGTGAATAACACTGAAAATCTCATTATCATTGCACCTGTCAGTGGCTGGTAAATATTAGGAAGCAAGAAAGTTGATGTGTTAGAAGCAGGAAAAATGGGCAAGCGTAAGGATCTGAGTGACTTTGACAAGGGCCAAACTGTGATTGCTAGATGACTGGGTCAGAGCATCTCCAAAACCGAACCCTTTTTGTAGCCTTTCCGTCTGCATTGGTCAGTATCTTTCAAATGTGGCCCAAGAAAGGAAAAGCGATGAATCGGCGACAGGGTCATGGATGGCCAAGGCTCACTGATACACGTGAGGAGCGAAGGCTGGCCCGTGTGGTCCAATCCAATAGATGAGCAACTGTAGCTCAAATTGCTGAAAAGGTTCATGCTGGTACTGATAGAAAGGTGTGAGAACACACTGTGCATCACAGTTTGATAAGTATGGGGCTGTGTTGCCAAAAACCAGTCAGGGTGCCTATGTTGACCCCTGTCCACTGCTGAAAGCGCCTATAAGGATTGACCATCAGAATTGGACCACAGAGCAATGGAAAAGGTGGCCTGGTCTGATGAATTATGTTTTCTTTTATATCACGTGCATGGCCGGGTGCGTGTGCGTCACTTACCTGGAAAACACATGGCCCCAGGATGCAAGGCATGGGAAGAAGGCAAGCCAGGGAGGCAGTGTGATGCTTTGGACAATGTTCCGGTGAGAGATCTTGGGTCCTGCCATTCATGTGGATGTTACTTTGACACATACCACCTACCTAAGCATTGTTTAGGACCATGTGCACCCTTTCATGGTGACATTGGCCTCTTTCAGCAGGATAATGTGCCCTGCCACAAAGCAAAAATGGTTCAGGCATGAGTTCAAGGGGTTAACTTGGCCTCCAAATTCCCCAGATCACAATCCAATCGAGCATCTGTGGGATGTGCTGGACAAACAGGTCCGATCATGGAGGCCCCACCTCGAAGCATACAGGACTCAAAGGATCTGCATCTAACGTCTTGTTGCCAGATATCATAGCACAACTTACAAGGTCTATTTCAGTCCGTGCCTCGACGGGTCAGGGCTGTTTTGGCGGCAAACGTTGGACCTACACAATATCAGGTAGGTGGTTATGTTATTGCTGATCGGGTTACATTACCATGCTGAAATCACGCTGATACTGGGCCTAACCATGTCATCACAGTATGTCTGTGCATTAAGACTGCCATCGGTGAAAAAGGAAAGGCATTCATTTTCCCTGCCTCAGCCAGGAGGTGACATACAGAGGAGAAATGAACCATCACCATTTCCTGTCAACAGCTCTGGGGGACATTCCTGACATCACTGTGCCAATTAAGCGCTTCCTCAGAGTTGGTGGCATTTGTGGCATTACAGGTAGAATGGCCTTTCAATGTCCCCATCAGGGAAATTACCATGTAATTAGAGCCAGCACCCTCATATGTCACACCTGTCCAGTGGATAGATTATCGTGGCAAAGGAGCAATGCTCAGTAATGGAGAGCAAAAGGAATGTTGCACACATTGTGCACATGGAACATTTCTAGAATCTTGTCTAATCTAATGAATCACGGGACCAACACTTTACACGTTGCATTTGTTCTGCCACAAAGCATCAAGAGGGGCTATTCCTGATTTTTCCTAACCCCTGCTCTGCCCCATCCCTCTCTGTATTTGGCAGCTGGCGTGTATTCTACCCAGCCTTGTTCAGCCCCTCTGACTGACACTCAATGCCTTTAGTTTTTTCATTCTCCAGGCTGCACCTGTGCTTGGCTGTCACCGTCCATAGAACGGCGCCCGCTCTGGTACAAACGCTTGGCGACAAAGGTCCTTGTTTTTTTTTCTTCTGACATCTAATGTCAAACAAGTTGAGACGCTGTGTGAGGTCAAGTGTTAGAAACGTCCTTGTGATTGGGGTGAACGCTATCTGAGCTGGAAAATAGAAGTGTCTTAGAATGTTTTTGACTCAGTTTGGGCTCCTTCCTATTGTGCCACTGTTGTGAGGTAAGTTCAAGGTTCACTCAGAAATGTCATGAACTACAGTTTCAGGAGTTCAGAATGTAATTTTAATTAGTAGACTGTGCCTCAAGTTATTCTAGTGATAAATAGATTGTTACAACACCGTAAATGGTATTTTGTTTTTTTAGCCTTACTAGGGTCATTAAATGCTTATTAAAAACCAATGGAGCGTGCAATTTTCGTATTGTAATGCCGATTATATAATAGCTGAAATGTTCATTTAGATTAAGATTTAATTTGTAATCCTATATCAATCATGTTCTGTCATGTCATGTTTTGTTTTTCAAATTAGGACATCTGAAAATACCAACTAATCCATAGGTATGACTGTGTTCTGACCGCATGCATTAACAACTTGAGTATGGTTTCTAATCTATGCAGTAGAAGTCACAGAAGAAAACATGCGTAAATGTTGGCAATAGGACTGTGTGACAAACCTACACATCCCTTTCCGTCAATTTACATGCCTCTCCCCATTCTTCTCCCATCTTCTTTATATCTCCCTCTCAGGGGAGAGATGGAAGAGAGTTTTGATACGTTTGAGGAGGAGTTAGGCATACCAGAGCCTCCACCTCAGAGGCCTGTCAGACAGGTCCACAGACCAGGGCCAGGTACGAAATATCCAAAGACACCCGGACACTAGACCATGGTACGGCCTTCATAAACCATACCATTTCATCCTGTCAAGTGTAATACTTAAAGTGTCGCTGAACCTAGCTTGGAGTCAAGAGGTCCTCATCTAAACTGTAACAGAACGACCAGGGTCCGTTTCAAAACACGCTTGTCTACAAACATGTGATGTAGTGATGCAGGATGGAGGAGGTGCATTTCCCTACTTAGTCACCACATCAATTAAATATGATATTTTGTCCTACGACAGAGTAACTTCCCTACCCAGACCTACTGGGGCAGCTTTAACAAAACTGCAAGCAAAGCTCCTTTGGAGCAAGGGAGGTAGGATTCTCTCTCTTCTCTCTCTCTGCCACTAATCTAAGTTCTCCCTTGATATTTCTCTCGCCTCTCTCCATACCAGAAGCCATAGGACACAACGTTTACAGTACCAACTGTCCTTGTCTGCTTCCAGTACAGGTGACAGATGAATGGAACTCAATCCTTCTGCCTCACAAATGCACATATGTATTGAAAACTGTTTCTCTGCAGAAATGTCCGCTCAGGAGACAAGGAGGACCATCCAGGAAAGTGCCATCCCTTCTCAACAGGAACCTCCAGTCATGCCAGTCCCCAAAATGATGCCCAGAGAATCCATTATCCTTGCAAAAAGTAGTGAGCCCACCTCCATCTCTCTGCCCTCTCTCCCCCCTTCAATCCCTCTCTTGGACTGACCTACCCATGTCACCTGATGTGTACTCTTCTAACCTCGAAATGTATCTGTGTTCCTCCGTATCTGTACGAAAAGCTATGTCCCTCCAGAACCTGAGCCAGAAAGAGACACCCTGGGAAGGGGTCACGCTGAACCGTTGTCTGTTCATCGCCGTCACCCTGCTGGTGCTCAGCTCTGGCTTTCAGAAACTGCACGGTAAGTACCCAAGACCATTCTTCACGAATAACTACTACTAACCGTGTATAGACCATGTTGACCAGGTAAACCACAATGAACATTAATACTGGGTAAACAACATACACTTCTCACACCTAATGTGAGCATCTTGTGCTCCTTTAGAAACCCTAAAAGGCCGACATGCTGTGGAGGAACAAGGGTATCACGAAGCCTTGACTGTAAGGCGTTCAGCACTGAGACACAAAGTCCAACCTCACGAGGTAATGGCTCAGATCTACCAACATGTTGTGGACTACAGTTATTAGGCAGTTATTAGGCAAATCATATTCCTTAAGATCTATTTTATTGTTGAACGAACACAATGCTCTCAGTCAATCCAAAATATCATTGAAAAGTTAAGACCGGGTGTCCATTAGCCTCACTGAATCGCGATTTGCCTTGTTGAATCGCTCACGGCTAATCTAATCACAACCTTTGAAACTAGTAAAAGTTAATGACGGCGGCGTCAACAAGAGAGTACTTCTGCATGACATTTGCTGCTGAGAATGGCGAGAATGAAAGTGATGATCACTTGCCTTGTCTGAGGTGCTAATTGCTCTAGCATGTGAGCCCAACCATTCACCTATATTTTGAAGGGTCTTTGTAAGTAAAATATCCCGACAACATCGCTAACCCACCACCATATTTCTAAGAGGGTAATAGGATCTTTTTTACCTGACTATGACTCTTTTTCCTCTTTTTGATGCCAAAAAGCAATGTTTTGTCTCACCAGCCCATTGAAACTGGTTACAAAAACATTAGAATGAAGTTGAGCAAACAACAGGCACACATGATTGTGTTTTTTAGGACGGCAGAGGCATTTCTTCTGGCAACCATTCCAAAAAACTTGTTGGCATAGTGGTGGCATCTAATTTTAGTTTCAGTTCCAGTTGTTTCCCTAATAGTGGAGAGGGGTATTTTTAGAAGTTAACTATCTATTCATAACCATTGGGTGATTTGTAAAGGTCAATACATTTTGTCTCATTTAATTTATGTTCTCTGGCCTTTCCCAATGTCAATGGATGACTAGCGTAGATTAGCCTGTGTGTCACCTCATAGTAATACATTTTCAATGTACAAATGTTTTTTTGTGAAATGGGACCACTGCATTACTATTACCTCTAAATGCATTGCGGGCAGACAGCTCCGTGCCTCTAATTCAAACAGCAGGCATTTCAGTCTGATGGGTGAAGTGATTTTTTGCTAACAAAATAAAATACTGAATCCTATGAGTATAAAGTATACGCATCATAATAATATACCTGATCCAAACAAAGCCCAAGATGTCCCAATATTATTACAGGTATATTACCTTTAGAGCATTTCATGTTTTCTGCAGCCTGAGACTTCTCTGTATGAGGTGCTGTTCTGGTGGATACCCGACGTTGATGATGATGAAGACGAGGATGAAGACGAGGATGAGAAAATTAAAAGGATTCAACAGAAGAAGGGTGTCCGAGAGGGGTTTCTGAAGGGCCTGAGAAACAGGGCCACACCAGAGAATCTTCTCAAAGGCAGAGAGGGAGAGAAGAACCAGAGGACCAAGAGAAGGACAGATATGAATGGGAAGAAAAAGGCAAGACAGGCCAAGCTAACAGCAGACCAAGGCAATGAGAAAAAAGGTGAAGATGGAAAGAACGTGGCAGAAAATGAAGCGGAACCAAAGAACATACAAAACACTAAGAAATTGAAAGCCAGCAAAACCTAAATAGTCAAATGGTGCGCCATCTGATGAGTCATTTGGTAAAGGTGTTGAAGTTCTCAAGTAATAGAAATATTAGGTAATGTTGTGAGGTCTCTTAGTGAAAACTGTTTTCTCTGCAAAAGTTTTAAACTAGTAAAAATGTGGGTTATTGCTGCCTATTGCAACATTCACAATTTCTAGCAAGACCAACATGATTTAGTTCCCATTCAATTGTTCAGAATACAGTTCAATTCCTTCATAAACATGTAAGTACTGTAAAAATGGTCAATATGTCTTTCGAGTAATTTTTGGGGTGTTATTGTAAAACAATGGGCATGTCTCAATACGGCAAACACACTTCCATCAACTCAATGGATTCAGAATTCAAACAGTCACTCAGCTATCCATTATGTTGCCTCCAGATGTTAAATAGATTCAAAGATCCCTGTGGTGAAAATGTAATGTTGCATGTTTAGCACATTGTAATAAGTTAAAAAAGTTTGTCTGGAAAAAAGTTTAACAAAAATTATTTGAGTAACACAAATACTGACAATACCGAAAATAATATGTTGACATCACAAACCCTCTTACCTTCTTTAAGTACCATCTCATGTTCTATGAATTTGAATATTTTTTGTAGTGAACAGAGAGCTACATGGCCTAACCTACTTAAATTACCCTCATTAGTAATGTAGACTGCCCGAAAATATTAAGTGAACACTTACATCATGTATCGGGTCTCAACAAAATATATTAAAGATGAAAATCTTTGCTGTACATTGTGTAAGGTGTTGAGAACAAAATTAGATAACAACGGTGCATCAAAATAAAAAAACATGCACAGCTCTCCTTGTGTAACAGCCTGTCTTCTGGCATCTCCTCCATGCTCTTTAGACCCTACTGAGACAGAGTAAACCTTCTTGTGAGGAGCTGGACTACATGTGCAACATGAATGGACTGCAGGTATCACCTCATGCTAGCAGAAGTGAAAAGGACACTAGCAAAATGCAAAACTAGAGCAGAATCAGTCACAAAGGATTAGGAGAGCAAGTCTGTGGCCATCACCTGCAAAACCATTCCATTTTAAGTGGTTGTCTTGCTGTTGCCTCTCCAGTGCACCCGTTGTCACTGTAATTTGCACCAAAACAGGCGACACTGATTCACAATTGTTTACGCTTCCTAACTGGACTTCCCTAAATTTTTATTTAGCAGTTTATTCTGTATTAGTTCACAGTAACTTTTACCACTTTTACTCACTGTGGTTGACATTACTTGGCACGCTCAGTAAAGTAAGAAACTCATTCATTCATACTAGCAGAACTGTTATATACACACAACCAAATATTGTGTAACTCTAAATTTGTTATATATGGAATTGTTTACCACTGAGATTTCGGTAATAATTAAAATAGCAATTGGAATTATGGTACAAACCTAATGCAGCCGAGCACATTTTTCTTTTTAGCCAAGCTGGCAGAAAGAAAATCAACATCCAATCAATTTTAACAACGTTTTAATTATATATAAAAAATATTTGAAGACACCCCGTGGATCATCACAAATATCTCTCATACTCCGGAGCATCCTATTCATACTGGTGCATCCACGGAATATCTAAAACAATGGATACCTACCAATATCCACACTACCATACCACTAAGAACATATACAATTATTAATGGTATGATTAGTGTGCATATAAGATCACTATGACAAACATAATGCCTTGACCACAGAGTACAAAATCTGGAGAACATGGACCCTGTTCTACATCTGTAGCAAAGTATACACATTTCTGAAACTGTACACGGGACATTGAAACACACAGTCCAATGACAGGGCATTTAGCAACCAAACAATCTAACATGGGGAGCTGATCTGAGATCAGCTGTTCTGATGGGGCATCCCTCCATTGGCCTCAGAGGGGAGCGATGGTCTCATCAGGGGTGGCATGCCCATCCCAGGGCCACCGTGTTGCATCTGATGGTGCATCTGGGGAGGGCCGGGGGCACCGGGGGGCAGGGGGGGCATATGCATCCCTCCTGGAGGTGGCGGAGGCATGGGATCGTTTGGCGGTCGAGGCCCCATCCCACTCATCAGGGGAGGGGGGCGTTTTACACCCATAGGGGGTGCAGGTCCGCTGGGTGGGGCGAGGGCTTTCTCCATTTTGAAGTGGAACTGGAGGAAGAACTGAAGACAGAGAGGAAAGGGTGGAGTTTAGTTGAGTTCCAAAAATCCCTCCAAGTCCGAACCAGACATGAACGGAGACGGGATGGCCAAGGTTCTCTTACCTGTTTTGTATCTTTGTTCCAGTGTGTCCAGAAACGACTCTCACCTTTATCAATTTCCCTACTCGGCACCTGAAGAAACACAGAAGATACAAAAGGGTTGTTATTCACAGAAATCCTAAACAGGGCACAGATACATAAGTAGTAGTGCTACACCCACACACCAATAAAAATCAAAGCAGATGCATTTTTCTACCTAATACTGAGCAGGGGTTAAATTAGACTTGGACTAAGCTCTGGCAGAAATCGTCCAAACCAGTGTCCGTTTAGAACTGTGTAACAGCTTGATAGACTGCGAACAGTTTGACGGTTCCCTGTACTTCCTTCGAAGGAAGGCTCACCTTGAAGGCAATGGTCTCATAGGGCTCTGCTGCCAGTAGAAGATACTGCCAACGACGGTCGGGGGGCTCAATGCGCTGCTCGTATGCAGACATGAAACGATGCCTGGGCCCAATCCCTTCTGCTATCTCAGGGTAGTCAATCTAACAGGGCAAGAAGATGGTCAGTTGTCAGTGTGTCCAAAGACTACAGGAGCACAAATAGTTTTCACAATTGATCGGAGTTTGTCTCATTAATTGTCACCTGGAAAAGTAAAGACTGTTGCCCGCTCTCTGGATCTCTCTGTTTTGTTACTGTATAGAGGGAAACAAAAGTAAAAACTCTTCACAGTAGATACTTCCAGATTGAATCTTTTGATTCGAAAACCCAAATTCTGATATCTTTCCACATATTGGGCATTTCCCCAATCTCATCAGTTCTCTAAACACCACATCTTTTTCTGATCTTATCAAATAAATCAAAAGACAAATAAGCAGGAAAAGAAACATCAGAATGTGTCTGACTTTGTAAACATATCCAAAGATCCTGTTGATGAATAATATTAAATCCATACCTTTGTACCCCGGTCGACCAATTTTTACAAATTTCTTGACCTCAACCTTCACCTTTTCAGGGGCGGGTTGGGCCGGAGCTTCTTTTGCTTCTTTGGCTGCTCTTCTTGCTCTGCATTTAACAAAATAATTACGTGAGCAACACCAAATACTGCAACCAAGGTCTCAAATTCAACAATAGCAGATATTGCTTGTACGTACAAATTTGTTTGATGCTTTTTCCCCTGCGTATGGGCAAGGTAGCTGCCCTATAAAGAGAAAGCTTCTGTTAATCAATAAATTACATTACAACACCATGCAAAGAGAAGAATAACGGGATAATTTCCTTACCTCATTGTTGTGGAGTGTCAGACACAGTTTACACTCATAAGAGCCCAGATGGTTCTTCATGAAATAGGGGTCCTTATTGATGTCGATGGTCTCCAGAGCAAGCTGGCGGAGACGCTCACGCCGGTCCCGGTTACTCTCAGAGGACGACGCTACCCCACCACTCCCCGTCTTGCCCCCTGCTCTGTGTTGGAAATCCATCTTTGTGGGGCTATGGATTCACTCACACCCAAAACACTCACCTCCCTCTGCTGGAAAGCTGCTCAGTCAAAGTATATGTCTTCACTCTGAAAAACAATATCATTATCATGTAACAAGCCAGTTGAAAAAAACTGCCTTAATTTTAATAAACCCATCATTTGGACTGGATGTGAAATATATTGGTTAGCCTATAAGGGCATAATCACCATCATACCTTAGTTTTACATAAAATTCGGGGGGTTTCTGAATCATTAGGTAGAAATGTTTGGTGAGTCGTCGGTTATTAGATACATTATCGCTATTCACGCAAACGCAGACAGTCAAACAATCTCTCGGGACATGAAATGTTTTATTGACGCTATGACAAGTATTAAGGCCTAACATGCAATAAACAAAATATCCCAGCATTACATTGTGTGGAGCAAGGCGCATCACCCGTGCTAGCAATTGGGGAGCAACTTGATATTTCTACGTTAAAACTTGCATGTAATAACAATAGTAAAGCACGAATGCAGGACAACCATCTAGTAACTAGCGAGCTAATAGCAAAAACACATTGGGTTTTATTGCAAATGTACTGTATTGCTAATAAGCAAGCAATGCTACTAGCTAATTTAGCCTGCCCGTTAAGCTTTGTTGAGGCAACCGTCTCAACTACAATCATCAACATGTTTAAATATCGATTTACTGTAAATACAATGTTACCTAGTTGTTTCTAGTCAAATTAATGTAATTTCTTTCACGGTATTACCAGAAGAATTGCTCATTTTTACACTCACCCAGGTATTTCAACGTTTGGATCACGCTGTTCACAACGTAAACACTAATGCGCATGCCCAAAAGCCAACTTCCGTTTCGTATATGTGTTCCGTTTCAAATGACTTTATTAATAAAACAGAACAAAAAAAACTACAAATATTCCATTTTGTCTGCATGTAACTAAATATGTTGGCAGAATTAAAATGAACGAAATCACTTTCTAAAATCCAAGAACTCCCTTGGGCTTCTTCGGTGGGTCTTTGTTAGCGGATGGCATCCACTTCCTGCATGTTAGCGTCATCTTTTTTATGCTAACGACGTCGTACACACCGCCATCATACTATTGCCTGGCTACCCACACTCCTCGCTCCAGCCAAACGCTACGTTCAAAGCCAGTGTGCGTAAGTCACTACGCAAAGGTGCCTGGAACAGAAATGCAGTACATTCATATAGATGGCAAACTAAATGAGAAAAGGACCCCTATCATCGAAACCTGTGTATATTGAAAGCAGTATAATATTATCTATGTCCCAACATTGAAAGCAGTATAATATTATCTATGTCCCAACCAAGCTCAAAATGGGAGGTTACAACTAAGAGCTGAGATCTCATACTTATCCACTTAGCACAGCGTGCTTTACTGACAACTTATAGATACCAATGGACTTCAATGAAATTCTAGCCAGTATCTCTCAAAATAGATCTCTGATAAAGCAACATTTAAAAAACAGCCCTTGTCTTCGGTACCCTGATTTAATGTAGATGATGCAATCGATGATGACTTTGATCTGTACACCTCTTTTTGTTAAGTCTCAGACCGAAATATGTAGAAAACGATTACAGCGAGCAGAATTTCAATGCGTTCGAGTCGTCAGGCAAACAATACTACGGAAGCGTCAAATTGAAAGGTTTGTTGTATTGGAGGTAGCTGGCTAGGTTAGAATGGAAACGTCGAACTCAGCACGTTTGTTTGACCGCTGAAATGACTAACTGCAGTCCAAAACATCAAGAAGCTTGGCTAGTTGGTGAAGGGTGCAATTGTAAAATGTGCATGTAATAGTGGCAAGCACCGAATAGTTGAAAGTGCACGTCTGACAGCTGGGTGGCGACTGGAGGAGCTATCTGAAACAAACCATTTTGACGTGTACCAATGGATATCACTGGCATTTCACTATAGCAGGTTATGCTACGTCTGAAAAGTAGTTCATTTTAGCATAGAGTTGAACTGTCAAACCTTTGCCGCATTTCTTGAATTGCATCAGGATGCGTTTTAATGAGAAGGAGCTAATCTCGTTAAGTCGCCAACCATCTGAGAGGGCGGCAGAACTTGGGATGCGAGGACCGAAGAAAGGAGATGGTACATTAGGTCTATTGCAATAATAGCATAGATAAGCTGTAACTACTGCGCTGTCTTTGATTATCATTGTCACTAACCTTCATATCTCTAGTGAATTTAATGGACAATTGTCCTATATTACTGCTGTTTAATTTACATTTTTTGTTATGATATTGAAAAAATTTTGTTAATCCGTTTCCTCTCATCTTTTGTCAGTTGTAAAGAAGAGGTTAGTGAAGCTGGTGGTTAATTTCCTGTTCTACTTTCGAACTGGTGAGGAAGAGGTAAGAGTGACCACAATCTTATACATTTGAATGTACAGTAATTGTGGAAGAGTGGAGAAACTGACAGTGGGTGTTTTCTCTCCTTTACAGCCTCAGGGTGCTTTGTTGCTGGAGCAGTGTCGTGTCGAAAGGGAGGACAGCCTAGTCTTCTCTATTGGTAAGTCCAAAATTGACATACTTCATAGTTGAGCTATGAAACACTTGTAGATCTATGCTAATCCTTCTCTGTTATTCCTCAAACGACCAAAAAGGGCTAGTTCTTAGACAAGACTTTTAAGGTCTGGAGCCATCAGTGCCATCTTTATCTTTTCACAATAACTTTACCAAGGGATTATTGTTCAACACCCTCAATGCTCAAGCCAAATGCTAGCATGCATCACTTGTGGTACCGTTTTGGAAATGTAAAGAACATGGCTTTCATATTACCAAGAAATGATATATGAAAAGATTACAATTTCACACATCCATATTCCTGCACTTGTTTACAGAGGAAGGACGGAATACTACTGGCCACCAGTCCTCATTGTGTTCAAGCTAACTGTTGAGGAAGTGTAGTTCATCAGTAGTTCAACAACAGTTTATGGATCTGTACACAATGTGAATTACATTTGTTTTATTCTTGCTGATATGAAAGCTAAAGCCATATGTTTTGAAGACCTTTTGAAGATTATTATTGCTGTTTAAAATACACTGTCAGAATTCTATTTTGAGCCAGTCCTGAATGAATTAAGCGAATTGCTGAAAACTGCTGAGATTGGGGTACCTTTTTTAGACCAGGGCCCCGGAAATCAATATTGGTTTTCTTTACTTGTTGGGCACTGTAGTAAAGTCCACTTAAGCTTTAGTAACCATTCACCCTTATTTGGAGATTGCTGTTCAAAATAACCAATTTTCTCACAGCTTTCCTAGATGAGGCAGAGCGGAAGTACTTGTTTGAGTGTGACTCTCAAGAACAGTGTCAGGAGTGGGTTGACTCCATCATCAAAGCCAGGTATTTTATGGTATTCCTGAGTTTTTATCAGTGAGTTAAAAAAACATTTGTGGGGAGCTCTAAGAAGGTTCCATTCAGCTTTACATTTAATCTCCTACATTACCCACTCTGCGTAGATTCCAAATTGGGTCAGTATAGTGAAAGCATTGACACTATTTAGTCGACTAGCTGACTGTGTGGTCAGTAAGGTATTAACTGAGCAACATTTTAGATTATAGTTTAGATTATATCCTCCAATCCAAATCACACACGAACACTCTTTCCCTACCTATCAGAAACATTGCCACCGGTAAATGGGTGAAGTACAGAATGTTTTTTTACTAAATTGTTTAGACCGTATGACCAAAACAGAATTGGTACACTAGTGCACAGCAGTGGAACAAAAACAACCTAATGCTTTTATTTATCCCTTTTCATTATAAATTGTATGTTTTGACACAGTTCCTTTTACTCAGTCCTAATTTACTGCATTCAGAAACACTTTTGAAATATTCTGCTTCTTCATGGCAGTCTTGGTATTCCTTACTGTTCAGAGCCCCTAATGCTGAACATTCTTTTATTTGCAAGTATTCTATATGATATCTTAACTTGAAATGCATGGATGGATGTATCCAGTCATAGAAACTTTTTTGCAATGTGATTTTTTTTAAAGATTGACATTACCGAAGTAATTCAATTACCATGCCCCAGTAAAATCCATGCTGTGCTAAAAGTATTAAATGGTCTTAGTATTTCCTAAAACTGTCCCTAATTAAGTGTAACACTTGTTTGTCATCTGTCCTGCAGTTACGAGTTCATGAGAAAGAACCTGATCTTCTATCGCACAGAGATCCACAGGCTGACCGGAAAGGTACAACAGACAGATCAGGGGTTTCTCAGTTATATTTGTAGAGTCTCTTCTAACCAAAGACTGTAGAAAATAGCCCTGCACAACCTGAGTTACATTCTCTCTCTAGGACCCTCTGGAGCAGTATGGCATTGAAGATGAAACACGTTTCCAGGTGACCAGTGGCCTACAGCCCATGCTGAAAGACAATTAATATATACTGTAGACCCATCATACATTAAACTACTCATCCATACTGTTCCCCACAATTCCACGACTCAGAGGTAAAATGGAAAATACTTACCAATTTGAACCCTAAGTTTAATTTTCAGTTTCTATGTAAATTGTATGTTGTCATAAGGCTTCCCTTATCCATGTGCAGGAATCTGCTTCACTCTACTGTCTGAGCACAAATCACATGTCCCAGAGTCAGAGACTGGTCTGAGGTGTCATTGTGATTATAAACGGCAGACTACTGTACTTCTAACTTTTACCCTTCAGCCTTATGTCAAATGCTGTGTATTTAGTTTTCATTCAACGAGATATCAGAATATATGAAGCTCATTTTCAATACATATATTGATATATTGTCATTTATTTTTGTTTTCACCATGGTGTTATAGTTTGAAATGTAATATTCTTAGTACAGTGAATGTACAGTGTGCAAAGAGGTTTTGTACGTCTTGAGACACCTTTCCCTGTGGAAGAATCTGAAATTATGTGTCGGCTGTGCTATTATCCAACCCACTGCTCATTTACCCTTTAGTGTCTCTATAGTACTTTGCTGAACCCAGTAGAGCAACACATTTTCAGCTAGAAACTTGAATGTCATTTGTTAGTCAGATTGGCAATACCTTTTATGATGACCACTATTTCACAGTTGTATCTTATACATCTTTTATTATTCTTTATGATAGTTTTGCACATTTTGTAGGGACGTTTGATTTTAGTTGTGGTAAGTCTGCATCTGTCAAATCCAGTGTCTTTTTTTACATTTGCACTTGTCTACCTTCTAACAGTGGGTATGGTAAATATTCACCCATCTATACAAAATATTTAAATGTCAAATAGAAAGTGTGAAACTGTGAGTTATGTAAATAAAAAATAATAAAATAGTTATTAAATATGTAGTTATAGAAGTATTCACTCCCTTTGTTTAGGCAAGTCTTAATGAGTTTAGGAGCACAATTTGGCATAAACATCCCTTTTCTTTAGGGCAAATCACATGTACCATCAAATCGCTTTGTATGAAATAATTGCGGTTGACATATTAGCAAAATATTTAACTTTTTCTGTCTTCCATATGTACAACATCTGTAAGATACTTTAGTCAATTATTGAATTACAACCAAAACCATTAGAAATCTGATTGTAGCCAGATGTGTTAAAAACATGTGGTGATTATTATTGAATCAAGTCAATGTTTTATTTCGTGCTATTATAAAAAAATATGTATATTGACATTTTCTTCTATTTGACATTACAGAATATTTTGTGGAGATCACAAATCCTTCTCAGTTATAGTTTGTAATGCAATAAAATGTGAAAAATATCCAAGAGGGGTGAATACTCATGTCCATTGTACTTTCCTATTTAGTAAAGTATGGAACCTAACTTTTGAGGACCATTTTGAGTTTGTCTTTAATATACAATTTAATCAGTTTGAGTCGGAATGGAGAAGCTGTGATGCTAAACTGATAACAATTCTTGTTCCTTTTCTCCATATCACCATTTGCTCAACACTGCGTTCAAGGACATTGCAGCAATGGAAGTGCAGAATTTCCTTCCAACAATGACAATGGTTTGATAAAGTCTGGTATTTACTGTAGGCTGAATGTTTCTGCCTGGTTACTTGGGCACTCCATGTGATTAACCTACTGCCTTATTATGCTTTTACTTCAGGTAACACAATGTACTTTTTTCATCTGACCATACTACCAATTATGTGATTCTATTGTACTTTTTAAATTACTGTTATTAAAGTCAGATCATCTTCAATCACCTTTGAGTGTGTGAATGCGTTTATTCCAAGGGATTTATTAGATTTTTTTATTACTTACATTTAGTTTTTTGAAGACAAATTCTCATACAAAATGTACAGTAGGTTTGAATCCCAAAACAAAGTAACAATCAGCATAATCAACAAACACCAAGCCATGGGGGTTCCCAGACACTCGTTAGCATGCGTACACACTGCAAAAGGTATGGATAATAAAAATCAGCTCTGACTAAAGCCCGGTCAAACAGGTTGTCTGTCCTGTTACCGTAATGGTGGAACTAGCTTACTCTTTAAGATGGGCGAGAATATTCCCTGCCAATCTTCCCAAAACCATCTGAATTGTCTGAATCTAAAATCATTCCCTAACGCCCCAATTACTTCATTAAACAAAGTGTTATCATACCCGAGGCATGTGCTTGCCCTAGCTATTCAGTTTTCAGTCCCGTGGTTGCAAACGTTATTGAAACATATCGGCTAACACTGGGAATTCTAAGGATTTACTGCATAAGCCGGTCAAATGTTCTACTTTTACAAACCTTGAGTGTTCAGATCACCTCACAAAACATAAACTTAACTAAAGGTATGCAAACACACTGCAAATCTTAGCACTTGTGACGTATATACAGCACCCGCTGAGTTATTGACATAGTTTAAAACAGCGACATCCCTTCCAGAGCTGAACATTGGGGAACTGTACATGTACCTGCTGGAGAATCCATCCCCTTAAACTGCTACCAAAATGAAAGCATACAAAAGTACAGACAGCTATCTGTCCATTCAATCAAGTTGGGTCAATAATGAAATTGTTTGGGAGGTGAGAAAGAAATCTTCAATTCTCAGATTTTTTTCCCCCCAATGTCAGGCTGACCATACTGTTTAAAAGACCCACCATTGACAGCCTGGGATGCTGTGGAGAAGGTTAGATTTGTGCGATTATCTCCTGTATCCACGCTGTTATTAATTTAGCTAAGGCGATGTTTAACAATAAGCTTAGCCTGCTTCGCTAACGTTAGCTAGGCACTGCAGTTGGAAAACAGATTACGTAGATATGATTGCAAATGGAATATATATGCGGTTAGCGCATCCAATGGAACCGCATCTGACATTTTGATGTTTAACTAGTAAACGTTGTCGCGTAGTCGATTGAGAGCAATGAAAGGAGTTTGTTTAGCCCGCCAAGTGGGCGTTCCCATATACCGCGACGTGACGTGAAAATTCGCAATCTTAAAATTAATCCTCAAATACCTACCAAATCTCTACAATGTTAAATGTCTGGAATGTATTGTTCCCTCTTCAATAACGAATGGCTTTTTCATTACTGTTATACATTCTAATGAAACTGATTGCCTTCCACTATATTTTCTCCTCCTCCTACGACTGTCTTCTCCTGTTCCCTTGACAACGCGAAATGTGTGATTCAAAAACCGTGACGTCGCTGCGCATGTCCCAGGTTCCTTTGCGAATCCCA
Organism: Esox niger; assembly: GCA_016801105.1. Lineage (NCBI taxonomy): Eukaryota > Metazoa > Chordata > Actinopteri > Esociformes > Esocidae > Esox > Esox niger. The sequence goes on from JACXGJ010001703.1 coordinate 65,668, forward strand.
ATCGAGCGTTTGTTGGTCAAAACATTTGTCTTCGTCTGGGCAGGAGAAGAAAGGAAATCTGTTTTTGACAGAGATAACGTTATCACCACACAATCAATAACTGTCTCGGTGCATAACCGAGATTTTTTGACGCTGCAGGGTAGGTCAATCTGAAAAGTAATGTTTTGAAAACAAGTTCTAACGTTTAGCGATAAACAATAATAGCTTGCTAGCTAACGTTAGCTACTGCATTGCAAACAATTGCAAAAACGTTACAGCCAAAAGGTTCAACTGTGCAATCTGACTTTACCCAGCTGTTAGCATGCTAATGGTTTCTACTGTACCAGCTACAGTACTGTATCTGCTATCGGCCTCATTATCGTCGACTAATTGGCTTTATCTGACAGTGTTTGAAAGTGACTTTGGCTGTCTTCTTGGACTAAATGGCTAGCTGTTATAATCCTGGCAGTTTTACCTACCACCCTTGTCTATTGGTTTCTGTACTAGTCTACTGTACTATACTCATTTGTCGATAAAGTTAAATAGTTACAGTACCTGTAACAAACTAGCTACTTGATTAGAGATAGGATTACTGATTACGTTGCAACGCCGTCTGGTGTTTATTGAGGAGTTTCGGTAACTTTACTGTAGAGATCTAATGGGGGAAAGGCTAGCAATCGGCTATTTACTGTACTGTAACGTTACGAGATTCATGAAAGTGACAGGCATAGCTAACGGTATGTGGGAGGTTTACCAGTTCTGAGGCCTTCTGTCAATTTTACTTGTATAGCAGCAAACCTACCTGGGTTTTAGTTTACAGATAACATCGGTATGCAGTCAGTGCCAACTGGTTTCTGATAATACACGAACACGAGACAAGATTCCATGTCGTTGTCATCTAATTTCTGTTTCCACACTGAAACAAAAATGTTTGTTTGCATTAGACTTAAAGTTCCACATGTGTTAAATGCTGCAACATCATGTAGACTGTTTTTTTTAAAATCAAAGCTCCTTTCCTGAGCTTTTGGGACAAGCTTACATGAGCGATAGTAGTTGTAGTGTATTGACAAAATACAGGATTGTTCTTCAAAACATTTAAAATCTAGACATCTTATGTCTTTGTGGACTATACACAAATGTTTATATATTTCCACTATTCCATACAGATGTCCTTACTGTTTTGTCTTGGACAAGTTACACATTTATGGATGGAATAAAGGAAATATCGGTGCGTTGACATTGACAAGTGGAGAATATTGCAAAGATGCTATATGCAGGTAACCACTGGGTTTCTTTACACAGCTAACTGGAGATTACGTGAGGCTTTAAGCTAAAATGACATTGGTTGCAATGAGAAACAATGGTATAAAATGTGTAGAACAGTTGCTCCCATGCTGTTATTGTTTCAATATTGCTGGATACTAGACAGCGGTGATGGCACAGGAAATGATTAATATCTTCACAGTCCAGCAATGATGAAATTATATCCTTTCCGAAATGTCAGGATGAAATATGCCACCAGTCTTACCGTCTGAATAACGGTAGCCCTTTACAAATATAAGGTGTGACGATTTAGGGGTCCCTTTGTTTTATTAATAAATAATCTCTGCTAACCACAAAGCCCTGTCAGTATGCCATGACCAAAACTCCTGGCCGAAGTACAACAAGACTGTGACTGACCACTTTTCAACTCGGGAGAAAGACATTATGCTTGTTAATGAAAATCTGTGTGGGTTCATTTCATCTGTCTCTATGCAGCTATGGACCAGGACTATGAATGTCGTCTGCTCAGGCAGATCAACATCCAGAATGAGAATGCCAGCCCTATAGTAAGTGGCTAGACTTTTAAGGCTATTGTCTGTACTGTCTATTATTCTGTAGTTACTTTAATAATAGACGTGCTGAACAATATCGTTCTGTATTTAGCTTTTATCTGGTGTTCACAAGTTGACAGTTTTCAAGACGTCTTTGAATATCACGAGTAGCCCTCTAAATGTGTTAATGTCTTAATTGGTTGGCACAAAGCTGACAGCAGAATGTTCAGCGATTTCAAGAGTGAGTTTTAGATCCATTGATGGGATTCAGCATACAGTGATTTATCCCAAATCCCATCAATGTAGATATTACATAAGAGTACAAGTAAATGTACAGGACTAAGTTAGTGTATCTGTATTGCTAAAGTGTATGAATCAGAACACACTGTCAGTGACTTCATTTGACAGTTACTGAACAAAGCTTTTATAAATCTGCAGATCAGCCTGACTGTAATCTAATACTGGCACCTTAATGGACAAACGTAAGGCACACACCCCATGGCCAACCTAGTCACTAGTCATTTATATCAGTCCACTGTAGTTCAGACTGTGCACCACACTATGAACCTGGACAGTGCACCACACTATGAACCTGGACATCTTCCTGTTCCTCAGTGCTCACAGTCTTATTTTGCTTTTGTTCTGCAGATGTCATGACCTATTAACGGCAAGTGATTGTGGTTTCCTCAGCTCGTTTGTTAAATCATGTTCTCTTTCTTGGTGATTCCTAATCTGACCCTTCCCCTTGTCCAGAAGGCCATTGATGCAGTACGAGCACTGACACCCACCAACTCCCCACTGTCTTCACCAAGTAAACATGGCGACCGCTTCATCCCCTCTCGCGCCGGTGCCAACTGGAGTGTGAACTTCCACCGCATCAATGTGAGTTCCGCGCAATAATGATATTGTCCATGAACTTTCGTTTTGGTTTTCGACTTTTCAGTTCAAGCTCAAAGGGTTTTTCACCACTTAGGGTGAATAAAATGTCCAGGTTTAATTGCCTTATAGGGATCAACGTGTCCACACGTTACGGTTTCACACAACGGTCATTTGTCCAATGCCTCCAAATGTACAGAAATCTCAATATTGAACCATTAATTTTAACAGCTTAGGTTTTACTTAAACTAAATCAATATACGAAGAAAACGTTAAAAAAACAATCATTCATGATCTCTTTTCAAAGTGAGCCCTTATTTTTTATTTGTGGTAGCAGTGATTTATTTTTAGCCTATTCAACATTTGGAGTCCCTATGACAAGCTATGTTGTTGAATTTCCTCCTAAATACCGTTTTCCTCTATTGCTTTTTAATATTTCATGTTTTTGTTTTTCACTCTCTAAATCACACACACAATACTAAGCCAACGTTCTGAGTCATGTAGTCGACGTCCATATCGCATCAGAAGACTGATTTGGATTTTGTGTGTAAATGCCCTTTTAACTTCAGTGTGCACTAGCAATCTGTTTGTTTGGTTAGCTGTGTTTCAATAGTCCACAAGTTTGCTAAATAAATAGTCGCTCAATTGGGGGGGCAAAGTAGCCTCAAAGGAGTACTCAGACATACACACATACACAGAGAGAAACATGTGCTTAAAAGTTTTCATACCATTGGAGAATTGGCAGTACATGAACCCTTTGTGAAGAAAACATGAGTGAGCAGGCAAAACACATGTCTTTGATTTCTTATGGGATTCACATTCACTGTATGTCATAACAGAATGGCACTATCATAAAACAAAACATGGCAACAAAGAAAAAAAAAACAGACCCCTGTTCAAAAGTCTGGATACCCTTAGTGCTTATTACTGTGTATTGCCCCCTTCAGCATCAATGACAGGATGCAGTCCTTTGTAATAGTTGTCTGAGACCCTGAATTCCTGCAGGTGGTTTAGCTGCTCATTAGTCTTGGCAAAATGCCTCCAGGTTATGCAAAGTCTTTGGTCGTCTTGCGTGAACCAAACGTTTGAGATCTCCCCAGAGTGGCTCGATGATATTAAGGTCAGGAGACTGATGGCCACTCCAGAACCTTCACCTTATTCCGCTGTTACCACTGGAGGGTCAACTTGACCTTGTGCTTAGGGTCATTGTCGTGCTGGATAGTCCAAGAGCGTCTCATGTGCAGCTTTCATGCAGAAGAATGCAAATTGTCTGCCAGTATTTTGTGATAAAATGCTGTATTCCTCTTGCCATACATTTTCAAAAAATTCCCTGTGCCTTTAGAGCTCACACACCCTCAAAACATCAGTGAGCCACCACCATGCTTCACTGTAGGGATGTTATTCTGTTCACTATAGGCCTTGTTGACCTCCCCCAAACATAGCGCTTATGGATGTGACCATATAGCTCTGTATAGTGTGCCAGAAAATGTGAGGCCTGTCAAGGTGTTGTCGGGCATATTGTGACCAGGCTTTATTGTGGCATTTGCTCAGTAAAGGCTTCTTTCTGGCAACTCGAACCATACAGCTCATTTATGTTCCTGTATTGTTGTATTGTGCTCCTTAAAACAACCAGACTGTCTCTTTCCGGAGCAACCTTTATTTCACCTGAGGTTACCTGAGGGTTTTTCTTTATATCCCAAACAATTTTTCTGGCAGTTTCGGCTGAAATCTTTCTTGGTCTATCCAACCTCAGAATTGTCCACTTCTTAATAAGTGATTGAACAGTACTGACGGGCATTTGCAAGGCTTTGGATATCTTTTTATATCCTTTTCCATCTCTATTAAGTTTCCATTACCTTGTTATACAGGTCTTTTGACAGTTCTTTGCTGCTCCCCATGGCTCAGTATCTAGCCCTGCTCAGGACATCCACGTGAGAGCTAACAAAATCATTAACTAATTGCAATTTAAAAACTCACCTTTAAATGCTATTTTAACCTGTGTGCTTCAGTAACAAGGCCAAACATTCAAGGGTATGTACATTTTTGAACAGGGCCATTTGGGTGATTTCTGTTATCTTAATGATTTTAAAAGGAACAACTGTGATAATAAATGGCTTCATATGGTCACCATCCTTGAATAAAATATTTTTTTTTTAATGGTCAGTCATATTTTAATGCATTTTAGGATAGTGTCGAAATACCATGTCAGTAATGTTTTTTGGTCTGCATTCTCAGAATTGCAGATTTTACAGTGTGTAGCCTATGGATTCCAGTGGATGAAAAATCCCTCCTTGCGTTTCAAATCTGTTGATCCTATCATTTTCTGGTTTTCCTCACAAAAAACCCTTTGTCGTGTAGGAGAACGAGAAGTCCCACAATCAGAACAGGAAGACAAAGGATGGTACAACAGACACCAGCAAAGGTAACCCAGCTCCCTCCTTTGGATTCTCATTCGGGTGTATTGATTCTGATTGGAGCCTGTTGTATTGATTCGGATTGGAGCCTGTTCTATTGATTCGGATTGGAGCCTGTGGTATTGATTCTGATTGGAGGATACAGTCATTGAGTCTGTGTTGCACATTCTCCTGCTCATCTCTGCCGTCCTCCAACCCTAGCGGACGGCCTGGCATACTCTGCCCTGCTGAAGAATGAGCTGCTGGGGGCGGGAATAGAAAAGGTTCAGGACCCCCAGTCAGAGGACCGCCGCCTACAGCCCTCCACCCCAGCCAAGAGGAGCCTCTTTACGGTACCTACTATTCTTAAATAATACTGTTGTTTAAACTTCAGGACTGGTGAGCTGGTGCTGGACAGTTTCAATTGATCATGTGTAACATGATAACGTGTAACGTGCTTGTGAAAGCACTTTGTGACAACTGCTGATGTAAAAAGGGCTTTATAAAATAAATTTGATTGATTGATTGATGTTGCGTTGTGATGCTGAATTCGCCCCCCCTGTGTGTCTACAGTATTCCGTCAGTGCCAAGCGGTCCCTCCCTGAGGATGGCAACACAGTGTCTCCTTACTCCCTGTCTCCCGTCAGCAGCAACAGGCAAACACCACCTTTTCCCTAATAGGGTTGAGATGCTTCGGTGCTCTAGTCAGTCATTGGAAGCGCATTACTCTGGAAGGGTCCATTGTTCTGTTTAATGACTCACACCTTTCCTCCCCGTCTCCCTTCAGTCAAAAGCTCTTACGGTCGCCCAGGAAACCCACGCGGAAAATCTCCAAGATCCCCTTCAAGGTGCTGGACGCTCCCGAGCTGCAGGACGACTTCTACCTCAACCTGGTGGACTGGTCCTCCCTCAACGTCCTCAGCGTGGGCCTGGGGACCTGCGTCTACTTGTGGAGCGCGTGCACCAGCCAGGTGGGACGTCTCTAAAACCTTCACCCGCGCGAACGACGGTTGTCTTGGAGTGTTATGTCGCCACGCACCAGCCGGGGGCCCAAATACGTACTGCGAAAGCCCCCGTGGGTGCCTGGCGGTTCAGGGTGGTAGAGGTGATCTGGCCCGCCATTATCACATGCTCCAGTTTTCACCTAACCCAACTCGGTGGCGTTGAAAGCAGAGCTGTAGGCCATAAACAGCTGAGAAGTGAACAGCATTAGCTGTTCCTCGTGTCTGAGTAGGGTAGCGGGCCGTTGAAGTCCATGAGTCACCCAGGAACAACATGCCCTATAATTCATCCCCTTTGAGTATGGAAAGGGCTTTGTACAAACAAAATACAATCATCTGAAACATTTACATTCATTTTAAAGGAATGTTGTAGACTATTTTATGTGATAGGGGTTCGCAATAAACATCCATTGTTTGTGTGTTTTGGCGTGCAGGTGACACGGCTGTGTGACCTGTCAGTGGAGGGGGACTCCGTCACGTCAGTGGGCTGGTCAGAGAGGGTGAGTCTGGTCTAATGTTCGCCCCTTATCTGAGTCTTGTATGGAGACGCCTGGGACCAGAGGAAGACAAGGATTCAAATAATACCGGTTAAAGCTAGTTTCTTTCCATGGCCATGTGGTAACTTATATGTATTTGAATTGTGTTTATTCAGGGAAAATGCATTGACAAGACATTCTGTTTTAAAACGGCTGCCCTGTTGAACATTAAGTATTTAAAAAACAAAAACCATGACAGCAAGCACGCTACCCAGAAAGCCAGTCTGTTTGTCCTCCAGTGACACGTTCTGCAGTGCTTCCACTTCTCTTACAGACTCCAGGCAGCTTAGCCTGCACTTATTCTAATATTGTCAACGTGTTTGTTAATGTCCTTGAATTGGGCAATTTGCATAAACTACCTCAAGCAGCACTTTGAATAAACCGAAATCAATGTCGTTCTCACAAACAATTTTGTTTTGAATAGAAAGGCCAGAACAATCCAGTTAAAAAAACATTACGATGTTGTTGATAAGATAACATATATAAACAAGCATTGTCTTTGGCCAGAAAATAAATTAGCATAGCCTGTTTGGTTGTCTATAGTCTGTTCCCACCAAGTCAGACAGTGTTTTTGTGATGGACACATCTGAACTTGCATGTTAGTTTGACATCTTTGAGCCATGATCATCAAATATTTGACAGGGGAGTGGGAATAAACAATTATGGCCTTATGTTCACTTTGGCACGCATTGTATGGTTTTGTCTGCTTTTTTTTACTATGTACACGATTGTCTTGCATTTTACTGATATTAGTCGGATGTGTTGAAGGCAGTTAAGCGACAAGGCCACTTGGCATGTGCTACCAGACTGAACTTGGCAGTTAGTATGTAATAAAACATTGGTGTTGACATCATTGTTGTCTCCATCCACCAGAAATCTGTGGATTGTTGGGAAATGGAGGTTTCTGCACTGTGACATGATTATATGACTACAGCATTATGGCGACCATGCTTATGCCCCATTAACATTACACGGGGAATATGTTAGCCGTGCTATGAACGGCAATGTCTCGGATAGGAAACATGTAGCACTCCTCTGTCTCTGACCCCTGTATATACAGTTATTTTAGTATGGGTAGGTGTTTCCATAGGTGCCTGGATCCATTTGGCCAGTTTTGGTACCTTTCTGTGTTTGTGTGTTGGTTTCAGGGTAACCTAGTAGCAGTGGGGACTCATAAGGGCTATGTACAGATCTGGGATGCAGCAGCTGGGAAGAAGCTGTCTGTCCTGGAGGGCCACACAGCCAGAGTGGGTGAGTAGGAAGAGGCTGAGACCATCCGAACACAATAACACGCTATATGGAGGCATTCTATCACTAAGGTTACATTATAACCAATTCAGCATTGTCAAAAATGAGTAACTGTCAAACAAATTCTAGGTGCGTTGGCGTGGAATGCGGACCAGCTGTCGTCAGGCAGTCGTGATAGGGTCATCTTGCAGAGGGACATCCGAGCCCCTCCCCTCCAGTCAGAACGGCGTCTCCAGGGACACCGGCAGGAAGTCTGCGGCCTCAAGTGGAGCACAGACCACCAGCTGCTGGCCTCAGGGGGAAACGACAACAAGGTACACAAGCACAGTGGCCCTGCAGGACGCGGACACCCACACACCTCTTAATCCCCCCCCCTTGAAAAATAAAACGGTTTCCCTCTCCCCATAGCTGCTTGTTTGGAACCATTCCAGCGTTCTCCCGGTCCAGCAGTACACAGAACACCTGGCTGCGGTGAAGGCCATCGCCTGGTCCCCTCATCAGCACGGCCTGCTGGCGTCTGGGGGGGGGACGGCCGACCGCTGCATCCGCTTCTGGAACACCCTGACGGGCCAACCCCTGCAGTGTACCGACACCGGCTCTCAGGTCTGCAACCTGGCCTGGTCCAAACACACCAACGAACTGGTACGTGGCAAGGGGCGGGTTTATGGCTCGTTCTGGGTGTGACGACAGGGTGACATTTCTGAATTTCAAGAGCTGACTCCTGTAACTGAAAGTGTTTTGTCTTTCAGGTGAGTACGCACGGATACTCCCAGAACCAGATCTTGGTGTGGAAGTACCCTTCGCTAACTCAGGTGGCCAAACTCACTGGCCACTCCTACCGGGTGCTGTACCTAGCCATGTCTCCCGACGGAGAGGCCATCGTCACGGGGGCCGGAGACGAGACGCTGCGCTTCTGGAATGTCTTCAGCAAGATGAGGTCCACCAAGGTATCTGCACACACCATGTTCCGATATCTTTCCACTGTCACTGTTTCAGGGTTTGTACGGGAATGACAATTCTTGTACATCACTAGCAGGTCAGCACTGTGATCCACGTGGATGAGAGGGGGATCTTTTGCACTAGGAGACGAGTGGGTAGTCGGGTCTGTATATCATCATGGAAGAGAGATAACTGGGTGGTCAGTTCCAAACACTGAGGAGCCTGGCTAGGATTTCTAGGTTTTTGTTATTTTTAAGTGTATAGATACCAGCATTTATGAATCTTTTTCACCCATAACACTCCACCTAAACCACTTGACAACCGATACGCGCATAAGAAACTGTCTAAGGTCTCATGAAACATAGGAACAACTTTAAATGTTGTTTAGAAAGAAATTTGAGTGTAAAAAGATAGGATATCGGCAAAACATGTTGTTATGTTATTTGAATAAGTGAGCTTGTTGCGCATAAAATAATCAAGGATTAAAATAATCCTGTGCTACAGCTCTAATGGGAAGTACTACAACATTCTCAGGCAAAAGCCCTAGTGGACCTTCCTGCAGTCAGCATGCCAACACGGTCTCCCTCAACCCTCCGCCTATGGTTCATCAGATCCAGAGGATATGTGTGTTTTACAAAACTGACCCTGCTCTCTTCCTCTGCAGGAGTCGGTATCCGTTTTGAACCTTTTCACCAGAATCCGGTAGCCAGAGGGATTCGGCTGTTTACCTTGGGAATGGGGGGGGTGATCAGCCTGGAGCCAGTACTGTACTGAAAACAATATGGATATGAATCCATTCTTAAAAACAACTCCCTTGCCTCTGATGGCTTAGGGGTCCTTTTGAATACCCTTAGTCAGGTTGTCAAGCAGATAGTTGGGAGTCGTTTTTAGACTGGATTAAATCCACTGCCTCACACCGCCCAAAACCACCATTCTGACACCGCAAGGCCATGCCCCATACAGTACCCTTGGTGCTTTCACAGGAAGACGAGGAAGAGGATTATTTTGGGACTTCCCTTTTCCCCAGTGACTGTTTTGTTTACAGACAGACTATGTGCATACCTGCCAAATACAAAGTTTGTCCTTTTTTTGAATGTTTTATTTATTTGTTTCCTTTTCTTTCTTTTTAACAAATGATCACGTGATATTGCCAGTGTGATACAGCTGATTCCTTTTTATTTTCTGTGTGAGTTCATTTTGCAGATCAGACTCTTTGTGAAGAGCCTGAAGCTTTTGTCTTTGTACCTGCCTTAAAGGGATCATTTATGTCTAAAATCAGAGTATGTCACATTTGTTTTATCTTTTAAAGGTATGAAAATGTTTTATATGTCATGAATGTCAGGGTGAGATACCCTGTAACTATTTGTAAACTAATAATAGTTTACCCAAACCTTTGAGAAAAGCTAGGAGCTTACTTGTTTTTTGTTTTTTATTTGTTGTATACATTATAATTTATTCACCTGGTTAAAACAAAAACATTTTAATTTGAAGTATGGTAATAATGGCAAAAATCATACATTTGTTTTAGTTGGTAAACCAATCAGTAGATGTTATTTCCACAGTGACTGCAAACGATCTAGCTGCATCCAATCACTTACAGTTTTTCTGTGAATCCTATTGGCTGTTTTTTTTTTAACCAAAATATTTATCAGTACTGTGTAATCACTATTTTGGGGGGTAAGGTAATGAAGCTCAGTCTAATAAATAAGCAAATAGAATTTTGAAACCGGTAAATAATGACATAATCATAACCCACACCAGATACAAGAGAAATGAAAGTTACAGTTGAATCTCATGCGCCGGATTTCAAAATGGGTTCCTGTGTGTAGCAGGTCCTGACAGACAAGGGTAAAGACATTCATGGTATCTAAGGCAGAACTGGTGGCATTGTGGTATAAAGACATTAAGTCCAGGGCACTTCTCTTTTTTTCTAAGAAAATGTAAGACAATTTGTTTAATTTAATTAAAAATACACTTGTAGGTACATTTTCGAGTGATTCATTTTCTTCATTTGGATATCAGTTTGAATGACCTGATGTGCCATCTTTGAATGAGTGCTATTTATTTGAGCTGTGTGAAAGTATCCAGAACACACGTTTATTGTTTTGATTTAATAATTCAAAAGCTGACATGTACATTATATTATCTCCAGTCTTAGCTATGTGTTTGTAGCTATTCATTCTTTTGTCACTGCAAAACAAAACAAAGACTGCTGCCAACTTGAAATGCCTAAAGAATGTTATGAAGATACATATTTCTGTACTAAGAGAAACTGAATAAAAAAATAATTATGTATCAGTTAATTTGAGTGTATGTTTGTCTTCTCTGCTTTGTCTGTGCATGTGATTGCAAATGCTAAAGAGAATTGATTGCTGTAAGTGATGATTAGTTTAACATGAAGTCCTAGGTGAAAAGGCTCTTGTAAAGCTGTCCTGGTTGAAGCGAAACACTAGATGGCACCAGTACACTCAAAATCAACAGTAATTCACCACACCCCTGTCCATCTCCACCCCTAGAGCAGGCAAGAACAGAACAATTTCTGGATATCTTACGTGCTAAGCTTTTGTTCCAACCCAGTGGTGTTTGATTAAAAAGTGTGTTATTTTGATTTTGTTACTTCTTGCACATCGTACAAAGGCATTTAGGACCAGTTCCCCTGCTCCTACTGAAGAGTTTAGATATATGGAGCCTGTACTTTAGTTTGGCCAATAGCTGCCTATGCCATAGTTTGAAGATATTGGTTGGGGGATTGTCTGTTCTGGGAGAAATTGGGCACCGGGAGGCTGGTGGGTATTTTCTTTGGTGTATGTTAGCCTTGCAGGTGTTACTATACAGTTCCTTCCACTCTAGACACATTTCCTCTTTTGCTTGAATGTTCCTCCCCTATAAAATAGCTTTGATATTTGCTTTACCACAAATGTATTCTACAAGTTATCTGTCTATTAACTGTCTGCCCTGACCTCGTACTATACCACATGTCAATGTTGTCTGCCAGTTAACTGTCTCTCCTGACCTCTTACTATACCACATGTCAATGTTGTCTGCCAGTTAACTGTCTGCCCTGACCTCGTACTATACCACATGTCAATGTTGTCTGCCAGTTAACTGTCTATGCTGACCTCTTACTATACCACAAGTCAATGTTGTCTGCCAGTTAACTGTCTCTCCTGACCTCTTACTATACCACATGTCAATGTTGTCTGCCAGTTAACTGTCTGCCCTGACCTCTTACTATACCACAAGTCAATGTTGTCTGCCAGTTAACTGTCTATCCTGACCTCTTAGTATACCACAAGTCAATGTTATCTGCCAGTTAACTGTCTATCCTGACCTCTTACTATACCACAAGTCAGTGTTGTCTGCCAG